>VWYE01007849.1:17604-112274 GCA_013398995.1 Alaudala cheleensis
GAAAAAGAAACCCCCTGGTTTCACATTTAACAACGTTTTGTCTCTTTTGAAGGCACTGGGTATCATTGCTTCAATGTTTACTAAAGATTTATTCTTATTTGAAAGGATCACAAGGTTTAAGAGAGAGAGCAGAAGAAACTCTACCCTTTAGTCAGAAACCTTCAGTAGGTCACAGAAATGGACAAGCTCTTCTAGTCCTGAAATATTTTAAGAGCAGTGCCTTCCTGCTGTAATGGCAATCTCCAGAGTGATTTAGGAAAAAGAGGGGAAAAAAAAATATAATACTGACATCCATTTGAGCAAATGTTCCTGACCAAAAGCAATGCAGTAATATTTGATACATTTAATAATCATTGCATTAAATATGAAGAGGAAGGTTTAGGTTCTACATAAAACTACAACAAAAAAAAAATCTTTATTTGAATTGGTTCTTTGTATTCCTTGCAAGAAAACAATTTTTTATAGTATTAAGTGCAACCAATAATACTTATTTTCACTTCTATAATTTATTTTCTTTGCTCATCAGCATCAACTGCACCACAGGCTCCTGCTGCTTGTTGTCCTGGTCCATTTTAAGCCCTTAGGTGACTTGTAGCAAATGATTTGGAAATAAAAAGTGACACAAAGGCCACGTAAATCTTTATTAATTAGTAACTCACTCAACCTCCAAACCACCTGTAAAGTTGATTATGGGGCAGAAAGACGTCAGAAAGCCAAAACAATAAGAACATTCTGGTTCTAGTTAAAGGGTGCACATTCTTTTTCATACAAACCTGTATTGAAATTGTCATTCAAGATTCAAATATTGAAAGACCAAAATGCTGGAGATGTGTGTTAAACATTTAACAAGTTGTGACTGGGTTGAGCACAGCAGATGAACCTTGTTGACTTAGGGTATGAGCTAAACCAGTAAATTATCACTTCCTTTTCTCTTTAAATCATTCAGTTATAGAATAAAGTCAAATGTAAGTATTGAATCCCCTCTCAGCTTAGGTAAGAGCACATGGCAAGGCCACATGTTACTTTGAGAGAGGGGCTTCACTTCCCAACACAGCAATGCTCAGTAAGAAACACTGAACCTTGAACCACAACTCTTTTTTTCCAAACCTTATCACAGGTAGTAAAAAACCACAAGTCTAAGATGCCATTTACTCCCTGCTTTACTTTTACACAGGAACTTCCAAAAATCCCCCCAAAAATTCAAAGAAAAAAATCTTATCTGTGTTTTCAGAAAATGACTTTCAACTTATCATAAAGTTGCTTATTATTTACAGTACAGGTTTTGCTTTTCATTGGTTTGGTTTTTGTTTTTGCTTTAAATGGCATTTGAACAGCTCCAGGTCAGTCATAATTATTAGAGGGTTTGCCAGTGTTTATGTTCCAATATTTTTAAAAGAAATAGAAGCCAAGTCCAACTTCATCTCTAACAAGTATAATGCTCTCTGATGAGTTTAAACAAAGCTGCCAGTGACACAACTGACTTAAATTAATCTTAAGAGATCATTTTAGTAACTGATGTGTTAGGCAAATTAGGTTTCTACTCTGCAACTTCTATTCCTCAAAAGGAATTGAAACTTTTCAGTACTAAGAGTATCAGAAACAATATTCATTTTATAACTTAAAAATGGAATTGAACACTTCATTAAATTAATCAGCAATGGTCTTTCACATGCATTTGTTAACAGAGAAGCTGCATTCCACAGTGCTGCTGGTGAAGGCTCTGGAGCACAGACCTCCTCACTCCCTGCAGCTGCCTGACAGGAGACTGCACCAAAGTGGGGGTGGGTTGCTTCTTCTAAGCAGCAAGGGATAGGATGAAAGGGAATTATTTCAAGTTATGTCAGGGAAGGTTTTTATTGGATATTAAGAATATTTTCTTCATCAGAAGTGTTGTCAAGCACTGGAACAGGCTGCTCAGGGAGGTGGTTGAGTCACCATGCCTGGAGGTAGTTAAAAGATGTGTTGATGTGGCACTTGGAACATGGTTTAGTGGTGAACTTGGCAGTGTTTGATTTAATGCTTGGAATCATTAGATCTTAGAAATCTTTTGCAACCTAAATGATTCTTTTTGTAACCTAAATGATTCTATGATTTGAACTGCCTTCTGAGAATCCACAGCCCTCCCAGAAAGGAGAAGGCAGGAAAAAATAAAAGACAACAAATACAGAAGTACATGAAAATTGGATTAAGGCTGTGTTTACGTAGTAAGAAAGTTCTAGGCAAGTTTAATTTAGGCCCAGAGGGAATACTTGTAGTAAATTACACAACACCCATAGCAACAAAAATAAGGAATTGGTAAAAACCTTCTTGTAGAAGAAACAAGTATTCCACAAATGCTTGACCTCAGGTGTCACAGCTCCTGACACAGCCTCAAACAGATTTTGGAGGAATAACAGCTAAAGGTGCATTAACAGATTATTTTCCATGGAAGTAATACAAGCATCTAATAATCCTTTTGGACACTGATCCTAGAGCTAACCTACACAGAGTCACTCTGCAATCTGAGTCTGCAGGCAAAATTGCTGCTGATGGTGACAGTAGTGAAGGAGACAAACTAGAAACAGGATTCAAGAGACCTCAACCTTTTTAGGGAACAGGTAAACAGGAGGCTCTCCTGACAGGAGAAGGATCTCAGGACAACAGGTGAAATCCCATGAACAATTCCTGCACAGTGCAAGGGAATCCAATCCCACATGAAAACAAAAAGCCACAGCAGCCACAGCAAGATGGTAACTTGGCTGAACAGGGAAATTCTGACTACATCAAAGAGAAGAGGGCCAAGAGGAAGAAGCAGGGCAAACTACCAGAGAAATCCTGAGCTGGATTGCACTGGGCTGGAATTAAAAACACCTAAATCTGTCTGAACCAAAAACTGGAATGGGATATGCCATGAAAACATGGAAGACTGAAGAATGGCACAGGTAATAAATTTCACTAAAAAGGCTGAGGCAATAAAAGGGAAGGCCCAAGTATTTACTGGCAAAATCTGCCCCAGGTGGCCACTCCCAGACTAGGAGGGAAATGTGCTAAGAGCAGAGTACAGGAGGATGCAGTGAGGTGTCACATGGAGCAGCTGGACACACACAGGTGATCAGCCCACACACAGGAAGGTGTCAGCAGAGCTGGCTGATGTTATCTGGAAGCTCCTCTGTCAGCTTTAAGGCAACTCCCTGAAGACTGTGACAAAGTCAGTGCCATGATAACTGCAAAAAAATGTCAAGAAGGATTTTCCAGAGAACTGCAGGCTGGCAGACCTTCCTTCATCATTATGGAACTTACACATTAAGTCCTCATGGAAACTATGACCCAGCACTTGAAAAGCAAGATGAGAACAGACAACACAGATTTCTTTAAGGAAAAATACTCATTTATTCCTAAGACAAAGTATCTGGCTCTGTAGATAACAGGTAAACAGTATATTTAATTTCATTTTAATATAACTTTTGGGTTTTCTCCTCTGTTACCTTGATGGGCACCATTAGAGCCACAAACAATGTATGGGCAAAAAGCTGGATTCAAGGGCTATTGGTGCAATGGATCCATGTGTGACTTGCACCTGAAAGCCTGGCAGGAGAACAGAGCTTCCTTCCAGAGACAAAAACCTGTCTGACCTGCCAGGAGGATCCAATTCTGAGGTGAAAACTCAAAAGCAAGATTCAGTGATTACAGGTTTTACACTACATCTTTGAATGCATTCTAACTCAGCCAGGTGAACGAGATTTTGGCTTTGTCTCTTGCTGCTCATCACTCTGGTCATTAGGAAGAGTGATCTCATGAAGGAGATGAGGATAAACCACCACCCTAAACTGACAGAAGATGAGGGGATGCAGTACATGTCATCCAAGAGGGTGGGCAGTGACAATGCAGCAGTGGATTAAACCTGCCCTGACACAGAAAACCCAGGGGCTTCAGCAGCTGCTCTCCAAGCTTTGCAAAATACTTCCTAGTTGCCTTCAAGGGGCAAAGATGTTGGTTTTCAGGGAAAAAATTTAAAAAAAAATTAAAAAAAAAAGGGGGGGCTTTCCCAGAGAAGGCTTGGGGGAAGGGAGTGAAGGAGTGATCCTCATCTTCCTCTCTCCTTTCCCAGCCAGGCAGGTGGCACAGATCCTCCTGCAGATGAATGGCCAATCTGGATATCATTATCAGAAAGAATTTAGTTCTGTTTTTCTAATTTCTATTTAAATAGCAGCAGCCTCTCACTTCTCATGACCACAGTAATACTGACAGTATAACCAGAATCAATAATACGGATTGTTTGTGCTGTTGAGATTTGACATTTGTATTATTTCTTATAAATCTGTGTGTGTCAAGACCACTTAGCAGTCAATATTGGTCTCAAACACTTGCACCACTCAGTCATGACAAGGCCACAGGCAACTTCCATCCCAAGCTACATGTTTTCTCCACTGAGGTTTCACACAGAAATTCTCTGAAATCTCTCTATCCAAATCTTTGTTCTTGACCAAGCTAAGCTGATGTATTTTTCTGGCATCCAAATACAAAGCAACCATTAACTGCCTGGTTTTACTTCCAGTCCTTTCAATATTCTGTACAATACTTGGCACAGCTGAGTCACAAAGGCTAAAATCGAATTAAAATGCAAATTATGTTTATTATTATGACAAGAAAAAAATAGTTATGTAGTCAAAGTAATTCATTTTTATGGTCTATGTCACCTATATGCATAATCCTAATGCATCTAAGAAGAATAGTATTTGAAGCCCAATGACTCAGTCAGGAAAATAATCTGAATTTCTCTGTACATTTTTATATTTCATAGTTAAGTGTGAAGCTCAGTTCTGATACAAAAATGTGTTTACAAATATTTTCAGTTAATTACCTGTTTTCCTTTATATCAAAGTAGGAGAAATGAGATTATGAATCAGAGACTATCAGCTTCCTTTTTTGTTTAATTTAGCCACTTAGTAAATCATATGTTTATCTTAAATACCAACAAGACTTGTCCTTCTCTTAGTAAGTGACAAGCAGCTTTTTGTCTACACATTTGTATCATTCCCATCTTCACAGGAAACTGCTGCTGTCTTCTGTCCTCAACAATTATCATTTATTGACTGATGAAATCATCTGTATTGTTTGATACAAGAACAAGTATTTTAATGCAGTTTATATCCTCTTGATTTGTGCAGAGTGCCTTAATGCCTCCTATTAAATGTGAACAAAAATAAGCTAAATATACAGCCTGGTACAAACTTGCTGAGGAATATGAAAATACTGTCTTCTTATCAAGACAAAAAGATCTGTAGACAACCAGCTACCAGGTACAAAAACCTCCTGATTGGAAATTATCATCTTCCCCTCCTCCTTCTCATCATCAGGAGTTTTGCTATTATGAAAAACTAAATTTTAGAAAATATGAAAGCAGTGCTGTATCAGTATCCTTTGTGAAATGATTATTTTTATAAAAATCAAACTGTAAACTCTTGTTACTGTAATGAAAATATACCCAGAACCCAACTGTACATCTGCAAAAAAAAAAGCTTTAACTGTTTATATTTCTAAATATTTTTGAAACATACATTATAAAATACTAATAATTAGAATGTAAGTTCTACAATCTTTTACATCTATTTTTAGTAATGAGATGGTTACAAAATCAAATATAAAAATCCTTGAGTCATCTAATCACCTATAGGAAAGTTTCTCATCAAAACCAAGAAGGAAAATTGGCTGAAAGAAAAAGCTGATTTCTCCTTCACAGATCAAAAATGTTCAAAGATCACTTCAGCATGATAATTATTTACTTGATGGGTATTGAAAACATTTTTTCCTTTCAGAAAAAAAAATCTAAAACCCAAATTAAGCTTCAAAGAACTGTTCTTAGAAATACTCTTAGTTTAAAAGCTACAGCAGTAAACTTTAAAGATATTCTGAGCACTTTTATATCACACTGATACAGATTAATTTAAAAAACCTGCAGAATATAATTAATATGTCTGAAACTATCACTGATGAAAGTAACACTTGATGTTGCATTCCATGAAGTTGAGCTAACAGGTCCTTAAAAACAAAGTAAGGATCTGGACATTTGTATTAAAAAGGAATTCAAATCACCCACATTCAGCTCCATCTCCTTACCCAATACATAGAGGGGTCTGCATCTGTCTGAAATTATTCCAGAAGCTTCTTACCCCTCTCTGTCAGCTTAAATGATGATCCTCTCACTCTGTAAGGAGTCAGCATGTCAGAGTATTCCTGGAAACACCAATGAAAGCTGTGATGGAGGAAAACCAACATCCTGGTGAGTGTTTCTTTGTTTCTTGAGCTCCATCTGGGGTCTAAAAGGTGCAGGAAGGAATGAACCTGCTCAGCCTTCACTTCCATTGTCTAAGGATGCCTCAAGTTGTCCAAGACAATTCAGATCCACGAGCAGATGGATCACACTGACTGCCTGGAATGCCTGAGGCATGAGGCTGGACTAGACCATATCCTAGATCTCATCCCCCCATGTGGGAATGTATTGGACACTGTGTCACAGTTTGGGAATGGCACTCCCTGGTTTAGCATTCCAAAGCACACACTGCTTGCTTACTTCCCCTCCTGCCACCCCATCCTCCTCTAGAGGGATGGAAAGGAGAAATGCAGGAACAAAACACAAAGAACAGAGGTTGAGATGAGAACAATTTTCTGGACACAGCCAATGAGGTAAGAAAATATCCTGGTTTGGAAAGACAGGTGACTGTCAGGGAAAAGCCAGAGCCTTCCTTGGAATGGAGAATCTAAACCCTCTCCCTCCAAATTATTATAAATTTGAAATTAAGGGGCTCTCAGGCAAAAAGATATGGGAATGGGAATGACAGTTCTTTACTAGGAATATTAAAAATGAAAAAGTAGTAGTACAAAACCCAAACAAAACAAAATAAGAAACTACTGACAGAGTCAGAACACAACCTGACACCTCTAGGTCAGGGTGCTGGTAGCAGTCCAACCAAGTCCTGCTGCAGGGACAGATGTGGTTATATTGGAGCACAGATGATCCTGTAGGAGGGTGGAGTTTCCTGAGGGTCCAGTGGTGATGAGATGGGTCTGGTCTTCCTCTGGGAACCCAGTGGAAACAGGAGCTGTGCTGCTGTTCTGAATGCTCAGGTTTTATCCCGGTGGGAATGCTGGGCTCCTCCCCTGGGTGCAGCATCTCCCAGTGGGATGATGGAATTTTATCAGTCCTGCACTGAGCCTCAATGTCCCATTAACAGCAGAGATCCCCTGGAGGGAGGATGGGTTGAAAAGATAAAGAACAGTGTCCCACCTGGTTTAACAGCTGGGCCATGAACAGAAGACATCTGTCCCCTCCCCTGGAGTTGGATAAAGGAAAAACACCTCCCCAGGCAGTTTCAACAGATGGCAAACAGAACCCAGACTGATGGTGACATCTTGCACTGCAGCCTAGGACAGAGAAGGAGCAGTAATGGCAGCAGTACCAGTGACAGAGCACACAAGAGAGGGGAATGGTTCTCACACAGGAACTCACCATGAGGAACCCCACGTTATCCTGAGCACCCACCCACACCCAGCACAACTGCAGGGACCCCTTCCCTCCACCCACCCACACCCAGCACAACTGCAGAGACCCCTTCCCTCCACCCACCCACACCNTAAGAAACTACTGACAGAGTCAGAACACAACCTGACACCTCTAGGTCAGGGTGCTGGTAGCAGTCCAACCAAGTCCTGCTGCAGGGACAGATGTGGTTATATTGGAGCACAGATGATCCTGTAGGAGGGTGGAGTTTCCTGAGGGTCCAGTGGTGATGAGATGGGTCTGGTCTTCCTCTGGGAACCCAGTGGAAACAGGAGCTGTGCTGCTGTTCTGAATGCTCAGGTTTTATCCCGGTGGGAATGCTGGGCTCCTCCCCTGGGTGCAGCATCTCCCAGTGGGATGATGGAATTTTATCAGTCCTGCACTGAGCCTCAANCACCCAGCACAACTGCAGAGACCCCATCCCTCCACCCCCTGCACCCACCCACACCCAGAACAACTGCAGAGACTCCTTCCCTCCACCCCCTGCACATCTGTGGGGTGTTCACAATAACATCCAGGCCCTGCCATGCCCCTCCTGGCTACTGCCAAAGTTAACCATCCTGGCTGGAACCAGGGTAGATTGTAGGAAAAACTGCCTAAACCTAAACTAAATTCAACAACATGCACGGCCTTTCCCTTGACAAGTTTTAAGAAAGCACTAAAAGGACAACAACAAAGTGAATAGGGCCAGTTGTTTTGTATGTGTGTTCTGTGTTAGGGCAATTTTGAATTTTATGTTTTGGTACAGAAATATGTTTAGCTTCCCTATTCAAATCTTTTGGGAAACAAAATAAATGTCAGTAAAGTAACATTTTAATATTAATGGCATTCTTTTCACTACTCTCAATTGAATTTTTCCACTCTGTATTTAACTCACTTATCTTTGTTGCCTGCATTTGAGAGACAGCCAGATGTTGACATACATGGAGAATTCTTCAGTAAGAAATAACCCTACAGGTAACTAATTAACTATACTTATATGTAGTCAAGGCACCATTATAATGAATATGTCTTGATTGCATGTGAATTGTATTTCTTATGCTCTACAGTTAAAAGTTAAATAAAAACAATATATAGCAAGAAAAGCACCCATGTATAATACTCAGCTACAATTCATATGCACATGAAAAAAGCTTACCAATGTTGAAAACAAAAAAGCTCTGTTTTTTTCTAGAACTGGGGAAAAAAATCTGTTTGCCCCAGAGCATTTTATGCACAGCTGATCTATCATACTTTTTTCTGCAAACTTTGTGTAACTCTGAAAGCAAAATCCACAAGCACCCTCACACCTCAAAATCACTTTAAAGCTATATTAAAATGGTATTTAAATTGTATGAGGAATTCTGGACTATTTTCCATACTTTCGTGGCACAATTTCTTATTCTGCTCAGAGAATTCTAAAGCAGGGATTTTTCCCCTCTACATTGGCTTTGCATGAGTTTGTCATACTTAAAAATTTTCCATGCTATTGGTTAATTGCCAGGTTCCAGCCACTTCTCAAGCCTCTTCCTTTCAGTGGGCGTGAAAGGGTTTACTTGTAAGATAAATTGCTCCTGACTGAATTTTATCTTGTTCTCCTGGATTCTCAGCAGCAATTCCCAAGTTGGTGGCTTCCCCAGAAAGCACGTCAAAGGATTCCCACCCACACACTGCATATCTAACAGACCCTGACCCATTTTCTCCTTATTAAAGCAGCACTACACATTTTAAAAAATAAAAATAATAAACAGCCACACTAAACGAATGTGAGAGCTGCAGCTGGAACTCTACCCTCTTCAGATTTCAGTTCTGACAAAATAGCTATCAAAAAATAGAGACACATTTAAAATACAAACATCAAGTATATTTTTCCTCAGTTTTCTCCTCCAGTACCTTATAACTCCAGCTATCTTTCAGTTAAATACATGGAGGATTTCATTTATAAGTTCTGAATATGGAAAAATCCCTTAATTTAGCCATATTTATCTCCTCTTGCCACAATATCTTTGGGCATATTTCACAGAACCATGGAATTGTTAGGGTTGGAGAGACCTCTGGAGATTTAATTTATAAGTTCTGAATATAGAATATATGCTGCAATTTTGATGTCAGTTAGTCCAAGTAAGGACTAACTGTGTACAGGAGGACACTGCCATGACAAAAAGCACTATTTGGCCTTGCAGGCTCTGCTTCTTATTGCCCTCTTCCCTTCCCTGGCTCACAACCCAGATTGGGGATGAACAAAGGTGGGTTTGTCACACTCATCCTCTAGTGCTCGTGCCCCCTGCACCTTTTGTTACCATGCACATCCTCTGCAAAGCCCCTGCTGCCTCCACAATTGTTTTGAGTCATTCCCCACTAACATTTCAGTCCCTCACACCCCACCTTGTTAAACTTCATAGGATTGGTGATTGCCCAGCCCTCTTATTTGCCCAGGTTTCCCTGCAGGGCCTCTCTGCCTCCCAGGGAATCTGCAGCTCCTTCCAATTTTGCATCATCTGCAAATTTCCTCAGTATCCTGTCAAGTCCTGCAGCCAAGTCCTTCACCTGAAGGTCCCAGAGCCAAAGATGGAGCCTTGTGGAGCCCCACTATTGACCATTCACCAGCCTGATGTCACCCTGGTCAGCACAGCTCCTTGTGCCCAACCTGTGAGCCAGCTGCTCACCCCGTGCATGGTGTGCTTATCCAGCTGTGCAATGGGCATTTTGTCCAGAGGGACACTGTGAGAGAGTGTCAAAAGCTTCACTGAAATAAGAAAAAACCACATGGTGAATAACAATCAGAGCTGTATGATTAAACTGAGATTATTGTCATCCAACCAGATTAAACAATAAGAATTAACACATGCAGTATCCTGGTTTAAGTAGGAAAAATAAAACAGCCACAGAAAATTCAGCTGAAGTATGAATTTCAGTTTGCCCACTGCATTTACAACTTTAGACAGTGGGAATCAGATTTTGCTGGTTCTGGTCCCAGCCTCTTCCCCACCTTTGTGCTGTCACCTCCAAAGCAAATGAACCACTTCAGCAAGTCAAATATCCTCTCCCCAAACAGCAATGCCAAACAGAGGAGGTGAAAAAAAGGCAAGAACAGAAAGAAGTGGAGGATGTTTATCCTTCTGAGTTGCAGTTATTGAGTGAGGTACATCTTAGGCTGTGCTCCTCACAGAAGGGATGCCCCTCCATTCCTCCTGGACTGCAGCTGCTGCCATGGCCATTTTTAAGACAGCACAACTATTTCTGTGGCTCCCTGGTGAGGCAGGCAACTGTTCAACCTGAGAACAGACCTGACCAGATACAGATGTCAACTGGATGAATTCCCTGAGCTTTTGATGCCCACACAGATTTGAACTGCACTGATACAAGATTTATCTCTAACACAGTGCAGAAAATAGACCATAATGTTAGACCAGAAATCTTGTAATGAATACTGAAAAAAATCCATTTATAACAGCTCCATATCTCAGAAGTAAATCCCTCAGACTCAACTGCTTTGGAAGCAAACACTAGCTTTACCTGTTTATAAATTACATCCTTATACCTCCTTTCTCCTTTTAATTTGACAATGGTTTATGCAACTGACTTCCCAGGGAAAGCAGATTAATAATTAGCACATATAGAACATTCTTTTGCCATAAATTTTAACACAAACTATTATAAGATAATTTTTACCTTATGAAAAAGGATTCACCTGTTCTTTCTAATAGGAAAGACAGAAAATGGGGGGAAACACCAGAGCAAATGAGGATATGGCTCTGTATCCTACAATACATGGCCAGGTGACACTCAGTTATCTTTTAATGATTAAGACTTTTCACCAACAACACTGTGTTATTTAAGAATCCACTTCATGCTAAGGATAAAGGTAGACACCACCATCAAAAATAAGAACTAGGAGACCTCCTTTGTCTATTAAACCACAATAAGTGCCATCAACTGCTATGCAGAGTTCACCTTTCCTAAGCAAACAGAAAATTCCTGATGTCAGTTATTAGCAGAAGAGCACCCAACCCTTGTAAAATCTCCTCATCTATCTGGAAAACAAACTTTTCACATCCAGGTTTGCACAGGATCCTTTCAGATAAAAACATACTGAGTCAGAGGACTGCTCACTGCTGTGTGAATGTTTCAAAAAGACTGGGTGTTTTCTATGGCACAAAGAACAGAAGATTTTAGAACTCCCATGACACTTGGCAGGACATGTTTGCAGGCTTAGTTTGAAAGAAAATGGACTTTCCTTGGCAATATTCTCCACAGCATTCTGTCAAAAAGAGCATTCTCTGGAGAAGTAACAGCAGAGAGAGGAATTCCATCAATTTGTAAGTATACATTGCATGTCACTTCAGCCCAAAAAGAACTGAAAATTTAGATAAATATCTGTAAGTGGTCTTACAGAGCAGGATGGATAGAAACTTTGCTATGCTGTCTTGACACTTGCCTGCATTTCTCCCACTGGGTCTCTGTCAAACACACTGGAAGAAAGGAATGCACAGTTTGGCCTTTTATCTTAGAAAAGTTGAGGAACACCTCCTGCATTGCTTAAATATTACTGCTGCCTTAGAACTTCTTTTTACATGGGAAATCATGACTGAACAACCAGGTGATTTTTATCCACCTCTTCCAGATTTCTTCTTACTGGAATTATTTGCTTTCCTTCATGTTAAACTCTTTTGAAATAATGTTTTCAACCTGATAGTGAATATTCTCCCCTTACTACCTAAATTTCTTAAATCTTGATTACTTCATAGTATGTAATTTTGTCTCTACAGATTTTTACTTCTTGGTCAGATCTGAAAATCTGACTGTTTGAAAAGCTCATATTCAACTCTATATATTGCACACTTTTGCACAAATGCACTGATATTATGACTGGCTTCTTTCTTGAATTAAATAAAAGAACAAGAACTTTGCATCACTAAAGAAGATGTAAAAATTGCACTTACCAGTTGTTCATTTAGCAAAGTCAGCACTCTTATTTAAAAAGAAAATTGAAGCACAGGCTATACACAGAAGTCATAGCTTATTAAATTGTTCTGTAGTTTCTGAAGCCAGTGGCAAAATACTTAGCAAACCTAATAATGAATTACAATTATTTTGGGGTCTTTAAAATGAAAATATTCATAATCCATATTTAAATGACCTAATTATTTTTAAACATATTATTCCATCATTTTTGTGAAGTATGTACCACAAAGATATGTTTTTGCAATCAGAATATTCTCAAGGCAAACAGAACACAAGAGTGACATTTAAATCTATTTTTAAATGCAGAATTTGCTACTTGATGCATGCTTAAAGTTAAAACTGCAAAACACACATTTACCTCCAAAAAACCTAAGATGAAGCTGCATGCAAATACTCATAAATAAATGGAACTGCCCCTCCCATCCAACAGGGCACATGCAGCACAGAACACCACTGTGGCAAACCAGAGGATCTCTCTGGTTCTCCTGATGGGCAGGAGCCTGGACAGGGGGGTGAATCCTCCCTGGCCTGTGCCTGAAACAGTGATGGTTTTTGGTCTCAGCCCATGGAAAAAGCACTGCCAGGGTTGTCAGAGGATTTGGAGGTCACAAGGGTTTGATTGGTGTGATTTTTGTTATGTCACTGGGTGTGTAGATATTACTTTTAGATTTCTCTGAATTCTTAATATTGGGCAAAGATGGAGGCAGATCAATGTGATAAAGTCACATTTTCCTGTCCTCCTCTTCCTCTTCCTTTTTTGCAAAGGGCTGTGGGTTTTTAGGATTGGTAAAGGTAAAATTTCACTGCATGACATGGGTTTAGTTATTGGTGTTTAGACAAAAACAATATTAACGTAATATAGATTATAAAAGCCCAGACACTGTCGTGGGCAGGGGGAGAAACCATTTTTCCAGCTGCTTGTGAACTTCATGCTGGGCAGAAAGAACTGAGAGATAAGATTTGTAAAATAAACATCTGCAGTCCCCAACCCAGACGTTCTCTGATTCCTTCTTTCAAGCACGGGCAGGTGAGAAGAAAGATTTACACTGCTGGGGTTAATCTCAGAAGAGAGAACTCTGACACACCACTCTACAATAAGACAGTAAAAACTATAAAAACACTTTAAATTCTGTTTAAAACACCAAAGCACAGCCTGATCTCAGTGGGATCAGACAGGAGGAGACAACTCACGGGTAGGTTTGTGAGAGCTGCTGAGCTATTTGATGAGCTGTGGGGTCCCTGTCCAGGGCATACACTGTGATGTCCTTGGCTTTCTCCAGCAGAGCTCTTGTGTGACCTCCAGCTCCAAATGTCATGTCCAGGAAGACCTGAGGAGTGAAAACACAAATCTTTTACCTTAGGGCTGTGATAAACTCATGCTTGATTTAAAACTTATTTTGAAAATCTCCCTCATGTACTAGAGGGAAACATATCATTGTCTTTTTGGGAAAATGTCTTGTGTTTTGTGCAGAATTGTAATTATGTCAGAATAATCTTCTACCAACAAAAACCCCAAACCAAACAAAACTAAACCAAACCCAAAAAAACCCAAAAAGAAACTTCCACAAACAAACCAAACAAAAACCAAAAAACTGGCTGTTGAGTGGGATATTAAATTAGCTCCTTATTATCTCTTTTCAATTAAAATTATTAATATAAAAATGTAATTTTTAACTCTGCATTTAGCTTAGAAAATTGCAAATATGAACACAAATTCTAGAAAATATACAAATCCTTTCAAATTACTTTTAAAATTTCCAGGGTAAATCTCCTTGATTTCCACTCAAGTTTTTTTCCTTTGAATCCTTACCAGAAGTAATGTAAATAAGCAATAAACAGACCTCTAACTTTTATATTCCAGTTCTGTAGGGAAATCCATTACGAAAAATCCCTTCAGAAATATGTGGAGGAGCAACAGAAAATTAAAATCACCTTTTTTTTTTCTTTTTTTTTTTTTTTTGCATAAGATTAACCCACTCAGAAATGCACTCAAAAAACTTAATCAGAGGAGTCCCAAGTGTCATTTAGGATTGCACTTATTCTGCAGCAACACATTACAATCAAAACCAATCTAAATTACATTGTAATTCCTCTTGGGGAAAAAAAAGTTTAATCAGCATGAGTCACGTCTTCATGGTTGGGTTTGGTTGTTTTGGCTTGTTTGAAAACACAAACAAATGTTCTTTTTCTTTATCATAGCCAGAAAACCAGGATGAAAATTACCAAAAAACTTCAGTATTGTCTTTGCTAGAACAGAGTCACAGGAAGAGTCACACAAGGTACAGGAAGTGTCAGAAGAGCTGTTTCTATCTTCAAAATACTTTGGAATAATAATTTTATTCCACTTAAACTCACTAGTAACATGAATTTCCAGAAAATAATCTTTCCCCATTAATATGTTTAACTACTTGTTTATTTCTTGCATTTCTGTTTGTCTTCCAAACATCCAACTCTTCTTTGGTCACCTCCAGAAAGTCTTGAACAGATTGGATCCTTCTTTCACCAACACTTGAATCCTCCAAAGAAAGTCCTTTGTTGCATCACATTTGAACAGCAGAATAGGAAAAGATAAATTAGGTTCCTTCTTGGCCAAATCTCCAGAAAATTTTGCTTTTTTAAACAGTATGTAACACTGAGGTTTTTATTTCCAGATGAATTTTTGAGGCTCTTATAGCTCATTCAAGAATACTTATATTTTGTTTAAGTCTTATCTTTCCTTACAGATATCTGCTTCTGCTTTCATTCATTTTAAATTTGATAAACTCTAAGTTTAACAAGCCCTTTATACATGCTGCTTATTAATGAACCACACAGAAGATCCTGAAAACAAACCAAAAATAAATACCAAAAATAAATACCAAAAATAAATACCAGCAATGTGAAGGAGAGGAGAAAAAGGAGAGGGGTCATTGTACCATGACACAGTGACAAACTCAATATGGTGAAAAGCTTGAGTTAAGAATCCGTGCAAGCACCTCCTTGTGAGAGACCAGAGTGTCCCTCTGGGTCTCCTGAATGGGCAGCAGCCAGGACAGGGGGGATGGGCTCTCATGGCCTGCTTGAAAGACAGCATTGGCTTTGATCNTGCAACCTGAAGAGCTCTGACTCCTTCTTCCAAGCACGGGCAGAGAGAAAACAACCGTTCAACACCTCAGAGCGGGGTCACCTGGAGAGAGACCCCCGGCACCTCCTGTGAGTGAACACGTGCTCACTGAACTCCAGTGCCCTTCCTGAAAGAACCAACACAAACCCACCAGACTCTGAAGCAACACTAGACATGACCTTTAACCTGAGAGCACTCCAGACAGGAGGATACAGCTCTGCCTCAATCCACATTCAACTCCTCATCATCCAGCTGTTCCACCCAAAGGCTACACTTTGTATCTAAAACCTAAAAAAAAAAATTAACTATCAACTAAAGTTATCAAATAGAATGATTATGATATTAACATGACCATTTTGGAGCATTGAGCAGATTTGAAATTAATCACTGTAATATCCTGCTTCTTATATATTCCATCCATCTTTCATGCCTGAAATAAAAGATACATTTTTTTTTTCTTCCTCTTTCTCTCTTGCCTACTAGTTTTTAATCAAATAAAATTAAATGACATTTTATCCTCCTGGTCCTATAAATACTGGAGCAGATGATTACATGAATTCCTCCTGCAGTGACTCACCATTGCACTGTTCAGTTATGATAGTCCCATCAGAGTCCCCTTGGGAATGTCATAATCAGTTTGGGACTGGATGTTTTAGAAACCATTTGGCTCTTTCATGACATCCAGATAGCAACAAACAGAAATTTCACAGCTTTCATTTTACAACTCACTCTAGTGTAGTTAGAGAGATACAAAGAGCCTGAGCTCACCGTTTTAGTATACAAGATTTTTACTGAAAAGCTCTCATAATAAATACCTTTTAAGCAATTCATTGTACAATGAGTGATCTGTAATTCCTCTAATGATTGTTCCACATGTAATAAAGTTTACTCCACAGCACTTAATAGCCTTTGTGATTATTTTTCCTTTGCTGTGTAACAAAATGAGATTGCAGAACTTACACTAAATTGAAACTCAAACATGACACATAAATTGGAACTACATAATACGTATTTTAAAAACTCACTATTCCATTATTTTCCACTCTCCTCTTTCTTTTTTAAAGGTAAGAACTTTATACCCTTTTTTGGGCAATTTGATCTTTTAGATGTACAACTTTATTTTCCCCTACTAACCTTAATTATTTTATGCACTCCATCAGATGATCTCTCAAAAGCCATTTTATCTTCCCCTCACAACCCTGACACTGTCTGGAAGAGGAATTTACCATATTGGACAACATCTCCCAGAGACTTTGGCAAATGGCACAAACACCTGAGACATATTGAGGTAGAATATAGAACATGAAATCTCATACCAAACAATGCTACCCTGGGTACCAGAGCTTCATGAGAGCCCCTCTCTCTGCCATTGCTGAGCAGGGACAAACTCCTGTCCTTTCCCTTCCTGTCTGCACAAACTGTCTCACCTTGTCCACACTCACACAACACCAAAAGATCATTAATATGATAAACTTGCACATGTAGGGCATTTGCCAAGGCTCTTTCCAACACCTAAAATTAATTTCTTCTACAAACAGGAAGACTGTTACTCCCCAAAAAGTGACCTTGCATTGCATAATTACTTATTCAATCCCCAGTCCTGTTTATCCACTTTTGCCATAAAAAACACCCCAAAATTAAAAATCTATGTTAACAAAGACCATCTTGTGTGGCACTGCTACACGAAATAACAGCACAACACACACATTTGACAGGCAGGAAAGAAAAGAGGAATTTATTTGCCTGAAACTATATTTATATACAAATAATCATGGCCAGTGATTGGAGAATAAAGTCTCCACCTCTCCAGTCACACTGGCTAACAGAAATGCTTGTCAAGCTCTCTCCTCCTTGTAAGAAAGAATGTAAACATTGAAAACCCATCACACAACCAACCCCATTGTCTAAAACCATGAGAAACTCCACTATGACTATGAGAATTATCAGAAGGCTTAAAATTCAGGCTGACAATCTGGCATGCCTTCAGCAAGTGGCATCACCTCAACCATCTTACCTGCCAGTTCTGTGACTGAAAATAAAATAAATAAAAACCAGCCTGAGAACAACCTTCCCAGGAAAATGCAATTCCTTCCTCCAGTCCTGTCCTGCACTTCCTTCAACAATTTCATGCACAGCCACAGAAGAGACAAGGGCACAGTTATTCCCCTCTGGGACTCTCTGTATCCTGCTGCTGGCATTTGTCCCCTTCTTGTCTGAAGGAAGGTTTCACTGAATGGCACCATTCAAGTGCAGTGAGCAGAACACTCTGCAGCACTCCTCACAAATTAAATGGTCATTACAAGCATCACACTTGGAAGGTAATGAAGACAGCTACCATGTCGTGGAAAGGAACTCACACCACATAAATTACAGTGCATGATCTCTGCAGAATGTAAAACTCATTACATTTTGCCATTTGTGGTCTTATGGATCAAAATCAGATGTAGTTTTCAGAGGAAAATGTGAGTCAAATCTTACTTAATAGTCAAAAAAAAAGGAAAAAGAATCCTACCTATGTAATTACCTCTTCTACCTAATGGGAAAGACATACTTCCTGAGGTGCAAAAAAAACCAAGTAATGCTGTTTTCAGAATAGAAAACAGTATGACTTACAAGATAAAAACATAAAGAAGAACAGAAAACAATATGAATGCCAAATTTAAAATATGAGCAGAAGAAAAACTAACTTGCAAACATCACACCCTTTGCCAGTACCATACCAATACTATATATAGCATTTGAACAGCAATACATGCTAATGGAGGACTTCCCACCCAAAACTGGGCTTCACAAATGATAAACTACAATCACAGAACCTGCCTGTGGGAGAAAGGAAATATATCCACAAACCCTGCTGCAACAGCCAAGAACACAGCCCCAGTACCTCACCCCTCATGTTTCATCTCCCAGAAGAACAAAAAAAGAATTACAAAGAATGACAATTATGAAATTAGTGTATTTTCAATTTTATCAATTATGAAATTAGAATATTTTCAGGAAATTTGCATAACATTTGTTTTGAAAATCACACTCTTTCCACTTCTTACAGGCTTTGGGGGGGAAAACCACAGAACAGTGATTTATTAAAAATATACTACAAAGAAAAACTGAAAAACAGCCACCCAGCATCCAAGCTATGCTGACTAACTTTTAGCTTGCTAGAAGAAAAGGAAACACCTGGAAACTGCTGCCTGAAGAAAGAAAAGTAAAAAGGAGACTCTTTCATGCAATTGGCATTCATGCAAATGTCAAAGTAACAATATTTTTTTCTTGGAGTATTATTATCCTGAACAGTCTAACAAAAGCAAGTTCACAAAAATGAATGGTTACATGATGAGAGCAAGAAATAGGTTCTGTAATATTTCTGTATTAAAGCCACCATCAACCAGTGCATTCCAAGCCAATCAAAGCCAGATCATAGTTCCTCTCTCTGTTTTTACTCATCTTTCTCTGTGGGATGACAAGCCAACATTTTTCACAATAACAGATTTTTCATACTTGAAATGAGAGCTGGTGTTTGCTTGAAAATGCAAAGAAGGTCAAAATACGAGGAAGTTTATTAAGGCTAACAATAAATATTTATTACTGCATTGCCAGGCACTGTTGGTCTGTATCAAAGTATTTATTCTTATTTTATTTGTATCTATTCCATCTCTTTGTGGGGAAAAAAAAATCCTGAGAACAGAAAAGTAATATAAACAAAATAATCAACACATTGCAAGATGCTTTTTGCTACTTCATTCTTCTGGTCTTTCTACGATGAGTCATGTTCTCTAAACTTGCTCTCTGAATTTCCTTGTTATTCACCACACAAATTGTTCATTGTCACAATACAACTTGTTTTCCACCCTGCTTTATTTTTCAAATATCAGCTCTAAGTGCAATAAAATATATCTGACCTTATGTTCAAACACCTTGAATTTTCTACAGCTTACTGTTTTAAGGCACTCAACTATTTAATATACACTGAGTAGAACAAGCTGAATTCAAGTGGGGAGAAGTGACAACAAATTCTATAGGAACCTTTTTTTAGCAGTGATTTTTTTTTTCCAAGAAATAGTTGATCTGCTTTATCCTTTTATTACCACATCTTTCACAACTAATCACTGCAAAGGTATGAATAGAGACATTTTAAAAATAGTTACTGTTGTCAGTGTTTCTGAACAAGGTACACTGACTATTGTTGGGGCACATGTTTTAAAGTCCACTGTGAGAAAAGACAATCTCTTCTCAGTTCCTCAGTATTTTATTGTCCTTCTGCAAAGCTCAAAACTGAGAATTAATGTTCAGTGCTGGCCTTTGTTAAAACCAACCTCACTGAACCTACAGTTTCAATAAACAGAGAGAAAATTAATCAGAAGGACAAATGAAATCAATAATCTTTTCCTTCTAAGAGGAAGGAAAAATACATCCAAACTTCAACTGATTTTCTTCCAATCATCTAAATACAGGGATTCTGTTAAACAACAATGAAATAGAATTTACATTACAGGGAACCACCAAACAGATTCCAAATTAGGTTACAAACATTTCATCCAGGTTTTTCTAACAGCTATTCTCAAATTCTTTGGGATATGGCCAAAAGGTACAAGGATTTGTAATGTTGAGGTTTTTCTTTAATTCCACTTCTTTATTACTTGATCAAAATGCTTTGAATTCACCATGATGCACCTTTGAAGAACAGGAATCTATGAAGATACTGGAGTGCTTTAATTTAAGGATAATTGTCCAAATGGACAGAGAAACAAAAATGTTTTCAGGAGGAAACTTCCCATGTTGCAGCACACAGCACCAAACTACATGATAATTCTAGGAACAGGAAAATATGGTTATTTTCTTTTTAAATACTATTTTTAATGCACAGAGAAATTATATATATATAGTTCTGTTCAGTACATGCATACCAATGAACACTAAAAACATTGTGTTCATAACTTTAAATTCTATGTAATGATACAGATAGCTTTTTGTATCAATAAAGAAAAAGAAGACATAACCATTTTATCCAAATTAATTTACAATCTTCAAAAACTGCAGTTACTGCTTTTCACTAACATTGTGCATAAAAGCATCACATGCTGTACAATTAAAAATGAATTCAGGCTGCAGGAGCTGGACAACCAAGGAGCACAGAGCTCTAAAACTTATTTAACCCCACTGCCTTAACGTGGCAAGGTGTTATTTCCACATGAGGGCAGAAATGGGGGTTAACACCTTCACAAATGACCTTCATAAATTGTGAAGGTCATGGAAGGGTCCTGGAAGAGCAGCTGTGGAGGGTCTTCATCAACACCCAGCCAAGCAAGTTCACTGCAGAGCCCAGCACACTCAATTTCTGAACTACAGGGGGAAGTGCACAGGTTTAACAGGATTATGAATATTGACTTCTCTGCCCAGGGTGGGCATAATTCTAATGGTGATACCATTCATGATGTGGGGAGGAGACATGTTCAAGGGGGAATGTCTGGTAGGTGGTTCAGGAAGGCTTCACCTTCCTGCCCTGGGAAGGCTGAGCTGGAACAGAGACTGGACAGAGTCTAAAATGATGAGGTGAGATATATGCAGAAAATCTTTGTTCTCATCACAAAAGCTCACCACTTTTGAAGCCACATCTTGGAGCAGCTTGGACAGATCATGACCAAATATACCAGAAAATAAAAAAAACAATTAGGACTGTCTTTTCTTAACACATGTTCTGAACAACGAGTCCAGAACCAGCAGGAAGCTAAATTTTAATTGTGTAATAATTTTAAAGGCACTTTTAAGGTCTAATTTTGCCAGAGATAAAAAGGAAATAATTGCATATCTCCTTACATAGAATCTATTTCAGGCATTATTTTGCATTTTAAGTTGCTTACAATTATTTCTGAACCAACTATGATGGTCAATGTGTGCAGCAGATGAAAGAATGCACAAAAGGAACTTTGAACCATTCCCCTTAGGTCACTGTGACCATATTCATGTAGGAATAAAAATAAAAAGCACTTTACAAACTTACATAAATGAACATTTACAAACCTAAAAAAAATAAATAAACNGTGCAGTTAATGCTTCTCACTGACATTGTGCATATAAGCATCACATGCTGCACAATTAAAAATTAATTCTGGCTGCAGAAGCTGGACAACCAAGGAGCACAGANAATCCAACAGGTCAGTGTTGACTTTGGAACATCTTATTATGGTAACAAACAATCTATTTAAGAGAGACTAATGGAAGTGGGATCACTTTTCGTCTGAAAGACATATGGAGTCTTTTTTCTGTCAGCTGAAGTTCATGGCTGGACTCAGTTTACCACTGTGCTCAGAGCAGCTCCCAGCCCTGCAGGGCACAGAGACCTCACAAGTGTTGTCCTGTCAACAGTTAAAATCATCTTCACAGCATTATAAATGATACTCATTAATAGCAGTCCTTTCTTCTGGTTGTATGTTTACAGGGAAATAACAATGCAAATATATGCTCCATTTATTCTGAACATACCAGAGTAATAAAATTAAACCCCAACCAATTAAAAAAAAAAAAATCACAAACCACACAAAAAAAAACCCCAACCAACACCCATGGCCCTCTCCAGAAGAATAAAATCTCCCTGAAAAATTACACATTTTTATTGTTCATCTTTGGCTGAAGTGTAAATCCAAGAGCATAAATTGTACAAAGTTACCAATTCAATTACACTACAAATGAAAGTTGCTGTTAAGAGTAAATTAACCTCAACATCAAAAAATCTACTCATCCAAATATTTTAAAAAGTTTTCTCTTAGTAATGTTATTGCACTTTACATTCCCTACTGATTAAGGGATGGCTATTAAAAAACAAACAAGCAAATAAAAAAACCTCAACAGATTTTCAAATAAATTTCAAATACATTATTCTTCTACAAGAGAAAGTCAAAAGGCAGCCATCTGAGAATAATCTCCAATTTGGTTTTAACATAATTCCTGCAATAAGTTTGTTAACTGTTTTTCCAGTAACCAACTCAGCAAATTCTCTTCTCTCCTTCTCTCTCTATTTATTTTCATTCTTTTAACTCATATGCAAACATTTTAAAAATAGTCTTCCATCCAAAGGTGAAAGTTTTAATTTTACATGCAGAAACCCAAAGTAACATGGGACTTTCATCTTTTTGGAAATTAGCCCCCAAACAACATGAATTATCATGTTTTCTTTGAAGTATGCAATAGAAATCCCTTTTCATAAGACAGTTATCATGTAATTGAATTCTCTGTCATGGTATGAATTCAGAAAAGACAACATTTTCCTTGGCAAGATCAAGTGTAAAACAGTGAGAGAAGAAGAGACTCTGCTGCCAAGAGTGCAGGTTACATTAGTCCTCTTTTCAAAAAATTAATAGAATCATTTTAGACCATGGTAGAATTCAATTATATATTTATGACATTTCAAAAAATATTTTCAAATACTTTTTTTTTACATTAAAATATCTCAAAATAATTTACAATTACTCTTAAAATTGGGTTTTTTGCAATTTGCTAGTATATTTTACAGCAATTATTTGCCATATTGTAAAAAAAACTGTAACTTTACTGATGAAGTAACTCTCTAACTGTGGCTAAACACAGTCACACTCTATAACAACCAGCAAATAGTTCATTTTTCAGTATTTAGAAATGCAGTGCTACTAAACTCCATCAAACAGAGAAGATTTAATGACCTCCAATACACTGTAACTGGAGATGCTCATATTCTCATCTAGTATGCAGATACAATACACTAATACATAATTAAAGAACAGGCAGTTACTGATTTATATTTATGTGAGATCAGCTTTACAAAAAGGAACATACTTCAGACTCACAGGCAATTAAAACCAGATTAATTTCCTACCACAAATATGAGTTCAAACTCCTAGTGAGAACAGCATGACTTGTAATTTACTTTCATACTCTTTATTACATTAATACAGCAATCAAAACAAAAATGGTCATTTACCCCTGACAAAAATAATGAGCATAAAAACCTTGTAGAACTATAGAGTTTTTGTAGAATCTGTTGATTAGAGAAGGCACCTACTTGGCCCCTCAGAGCACAAAATGGAACACCAGGAATTCCCAGGCTCTTGTGCAAACTGTACAGGTGGTTCAATAGCTGCAGAAAAAGTCTCAGCAGCATGGAAATGACTGTAATACAATACCTTAAACTGTTGATATAGTCAGTGAAAAAGAACATCCATGCCCAATCTGCCATCTGAACAAGGGTCCCTCTACTTTCATTTTAAGGCAAAGACATTCTCAGTCCTATCACCTGGGTACTTTAATATAGAATACCATGGTGGAAATCCCAGAATAATAAGTTTATTGCAATGGCATTACTAAATCACCCAAATTTTTGGAGTGGAGGTTTTATTTTTTTTTTAAAGTGAGATGTTCAGCTGTTGATTACAAGAAGAATAAACAAGTGGATTAAGAACATAATAAATCCCATTTTACACTGAAGTTGCTGAGCTTATTGGTTGCATTTCAACATGACAGGATAAATAGCATCACAAACCAACAGCTGGAGAGATAACACACCAAACCTCACTTCCTGATAACCTTTGTTTACCAACAAAGTCCTGCCTGTGGCAACACGTTACACAAGGAGGAGCTGCTTTGGCTCACATCTGCTGCTTCCTAGCAGCTGAAACAAGAAACACAGAGCAACTACGTCTAACTTAATTACACAGATTAGATGTAGACAGTGGTTTAATCAACCAGTTCCAGCACGGCATTGCTTGAAAACACAAGAAGGAGGCTCAGTGATGCTGAACATCCTACTGTAAAAAACTGCTTAAAAATCCCTACAAATGCACAGAAAATAAAACAGCTTTTACTACAAGAAAAGGTATAAATACAGTAAACTTTGCTCCCCTTGGTCTATTATTTATTGCCTGCAAACAAATTGTTTTGCTCAGTTTTGGGAACTGATGCTCGTACGCCGTGATCCTTTATTAGAGACCAAAGGAATTACCATTAGCAAAACTAACTTGCTTTATCACCTGTGCACACATACAGTGCAGTTCTTCTCAAACAAACCTGTTATCTAACTCAAGATCAAACAAATGAGTATGACAGAGTGGGAAAGACCATGCAGATAACAGCACCAATTGCATGTAATTACAGATAAGCACTCATCTCCCTCAGCGCAGAGCAATTAAACCTGTTTATCTTCAGCCCCACAGTGCTTTGCTGTCTTGGAATCAACATGCACCACTGGATGGGTCTGGGAGTTTTGTAACTGTTAGCTTTACCCTGCATCTTCATCCAAAAGTTGGTTGCACAAGAGAAGAAAAATTAAAAAGCAATTATAGTTTCAAATCATCCCTTTGACAAGCAGAGTCTGAGCCACCAAGTGTGGCCTAATCCATGTCAGACATTGAACAGCTCCAACAGGACACAGGATTAGAAGTTTATCTTAGTGCTATGCATTTTTCCTCATGAACTCTTGCATAATTGCTTATGTTATTAAGCTGACTTTAGGATGGGAGCAGTCTTCTGTTTGGAATACACACTGTATTTACTGGGGGCTCATCCAGGTGGATGCACCCAGTTACTCTGCCTATACAAACAACAAATAAGAGCACATAAAACATGTTGCTGACCAATCTGAGCTGTCTTCCATTTCCTTTCAATGAGTGGAATCACTCCAGAATAATAATGTCTACTCTAAATACCATAGGTACGTCATCATCCTAAAAATCACTGCATGGAAAAGTTTAATTTTTACTTAATTACTTAATAATTACTTAATGCAAACCCCAGCACTGCTAATTTTTTCTGCCCATGATAAATCTTGCAGATGTTATTCAGCAGTAAGTAATAAAACAACAACATACCAGAGTTATAGAGGAGGGCAACAGCACAACTAGGAATTACCAAGAAATTGTACCAAAATTCATGGAAAAAAAAGGGCAAAGTCAAGTATTTCTGATAAAACAGAGAGGAGGGGCAGAGGGAGGTCACAACAAGCACCTAAGAGCATTTGGACAAATCTAAAGGCAAGTGAGAACTCAATAAAGGTTAACTGAACAACAAACTACCAAATCCTAATACCTCAGATCAGTTTAAGCTTTCCTAAAAGCAGCACACAAGACAGTCACCTTTGCCACTACAGCAGTCATCACCTACAATTCACACATGAAGCTTTTTTTCCATAAAAACGTGTATGTTGTCCACTCTGCCTGGTAGTATAATATTTTATATATCCATATATATAAATTATAATATTATATATATCTATAAATCCATAATATTTTTATATACATTCATATCCTCAAGGAATGGAATTATACCCACAAGAATCTGAAGTGGATGCTTCACTTTGACAAACTCTTACATTACAGAAACTTTAGCCTTCCCTGTTAATCAGCATTTTCTCTTACAAGTATTTGGAAAAAATGACTCTGTAATATTCCTAAATTCCATTTAAAAAAAACCTACTTCAAAAAGAGAAAGTTCTTCCTATGCTCCAGTCCCATTCTGCTTCCTAAAAAAGCTGAAGTACAAATTTAATAACAGAAAATAGTTTGAAGGTTAATTTTTAATATGATGCCTGCTCTACAGACATTTTCTCCAGAAAGCATTAAATAACATTTAATTCAAAAACTGGCATAAAGACTAGAGGACTGGTTTCCTGTTGCCATGTTCCAGTTGCTCAGGTTTAAAATGAAGCAAAGCAGAGGATATCAGGTATGAAACTGGATCAAATCTCACTGTCAGCATCAGGATGCAACAGGGGAGGGAAACTCATCAGTGTCACATTTACATCTTCACTCCAAGGAATTATTACTGGCAATTCTTCTTAAGAGGTCACATCCCATTACCAAAAAATCCATATCCCTTATCACCCCAGACTCTGCAAATTACTTCTGACAGCATCAGTGATCATAAATTTTTATTCTCAAGGATCTGCATAAAAACAGCTCAGCAAAAACAGGAGAGAGAGAGAAAATTTCACCCTACTCCATCCAACAGATACTGTACTTCTGCTAAAAAAAAGTAGAATGCCACATGGCAGGACACAAACCTACAAAGATCCTCTAAAAAATCCAAGCAATTTGATAATTTCTTCTGGTGAAGAAACCAGGGAAATCAACTAATCCTCAAACTTGTATAAGAACAAAGACTGTAAATTTCTACACAACACACAAAACGTGCCTCACTTTGATGAGGAGGCAGCACTTCCACAGGCACTGCAAAATTGTCATGTGTGGAACTCACCAACAGGTCCCTTCACTGACAGATCAGCACAAATACATTCTCCAGCTATTTTGGCCAAGATGTATGGGCATTTTGTATCTTTGAAATTAGGAATATGAACAGTAAAAAAGAGACATCTCTAAAAATAACAAACATTACACAGAATCATGAAAACCCCCACACACCACACAAATGCTAATTACCACCAAATTATGAATAAAATTCAGCTATTCAAAGCACTGAATGCATCGGATATTTGCACCAAAATTTTTCAGCAGGCAAATGTGTTGAATAGGACCAATAAAATTAAGAAACAAAAGACAGCAAAATGTATTTACCAAGTAAACTTGCCTGAAAAGGAACATTATTTTTAGTATTTCTGCTCTTTCAGCATTAACACTTGCTCTAATGTAGCCACAGCTATGAAAATCTGGTCAGTTCCAGAAATGAGATTTAATGGTTGCTTCCAAAAGGAATCAAATAGAACATGTTTCATGAACACCACACAGGCCACCAATATTGCAAAGGAACCACAGAGACTCCCAAGTTTTCAAAACAAACAGTCGGGTTGTGCTTCCACCCCTGGGCCAGTCAGCTCCAGGTGTACTGACACCTGCCCAGGTGAAAGCAAACTGTGCCCTGTGCTCTGCAGCCAGAGGAATGGAGAAAAACACATTTGCAGTGTCAGTGGTGGCACCACTTTTCTTCCTTGGCCCCAGTTTGTCCTGAAGCTCCAGCACGTCCAGCACAGCAGCACTCAGTGATGCTGTGACTCATCCAGGCCACAGCAGCCCACTGCCATCTCCCCCCAGCCAATACAGGGTTTTAAAGCCTGAGGGAGTCCTGCTGACCACCCTGGCTCTGCAGCCCAGGAGAAATCCCTGCTGGGATTTCAGAGTCCCCGTTGGTGCCGCGCTGTCGGTGGTGCCCTGCTCTGGTATCAACTGGTGCCTTTGTTCTGCAACCCTCCCCAACCTCACAGCAGAAGAATCCTCTGAGAGACCAGGCAAGGCATTCATTCAGTTGTCCAATTTCCTCTGCCTGCACAGCAGCTCTCCCAGAAGCCCAGCAAGGCCCTTCTGGGCCCTTGGAATACCCTCTCTCCAGATAATCCACACCAAGGATGCACGGGGCCTCTGGGCCAGTCACAGTGGAGTGTTTTACCATACTCCCAGTCAGGATCACATCCCCTTCCAGTGCAGGCAGCTGCTGGGATCCCCCTGTCACCCCAGAAATGGAGGTGGATGCTGCCCATGCCTACCTTGATGACATCCTGTGACATTGTGCCCACAGGTGTCACCTAAAGCCTTTTTCTCCTGTGGCTCTGATTTGCCAGACCATGGGATCCACACAGCCCAAGAGATCTGAGTTCCCTTTTCCCCACCTGGCTGCAGGCAGGGTCTCTCTAAGTTCTGGTCCTGGTGCTCATTGCTCACTTCTTGTAGGTGTGAACTGGACATCCTTTCCAGAGGATCAGAAGTAACACCAGCCCTTTAATTCTGTCTGAGGGCCTGAGGACTTGCCCCATGGAAACTGGAGCAGCATTTATCCTTGAAGAATTTCCTGCAGTGATTGTTCCTCCTCTCAAGTCACACACCTGTGTGTGAGATTTTCCACCCCCTTTCTCTCCCTGGTCAGGCAGGTAAATGCACAGGTTACCTTTGGTGTGCACTCTCTCTTTTGAGCAGGGGGTGCTTCCTCCCAATTGCAGACACTGGTCTGTACTGGTGGGGCACAGGACATTTCTTCTCCAGCGTGCTTGAGTCTTTCAAATCTGCCTGTGGGCTTGGACAGGCTTTCCACAGCCAAGGTGGAGATGGGGAGGACAAAAATGAGCAGAGCCAGCACTGTCTGTTCTCCTGCCTTCACTGACATCAGTGCCCAGGAGCTGGTGCTCAATGCTGGCAATGCTCCACACAAACTGCTGCCACATGGATGGTGTCCCCTGAGCCTCACCTGCATCTACAGGGACTGCTCTTCATCTGAGTGCCTACAGACTGCCTCCAGCACAGCTGGTTCTCTCAGGGACTGGATGCCTTTCTCCATGGCATTCCACCTGCCTGGGCACACCACTAGATCATCTTTGAGAGGATGATGCCTTTCCCTCACACTTGACAGCAGCCACCTCCAGAGGCTGAGTGTCTGTGCTCCTCCCAATGCTCCTGGCAGTGACAGGGATCCCAGTGGCTTGGCTGCCATCTACTTCCATATCTGGGGTTGCAATACCCCAGCACTGGAGCAGCCAGGTCACCAGGCCATTCTGTGACTGGCAGCTGAAACCCTTTTGCACATCTTGGAGTTCACCTGGGGATAGGAATCAGGATTATTCCTGGCCTTGCCTTTTCCAAGGGCCTTGTTTCCTCTTCATGCCCCACCAGGCAAACTGATCTGGTGTTTGGTTTGTCTGTAGAGGTGTGACTGGTGCTGGCAGAGGTTGTTCTGTGGCTCAGCTGCAGTTTGGATGGCCATGGTGCCTCTTGCTCTGCTTTTCTCCTCCTCCCTGAGGATGCTGTCCAACATCAGGCAGGGTCTGGTAAAGAGTAGCCAGGGCTCAGCACCCCTTGCACAACTTTGTATCTCTCTGGAACTGCCACAGAAGTTTTCCTTTGTATATTTTCTCACTTTAACAAGATCCTGGAGTTGTCCAGGGGTGAACTTCCAAACCACTGGAGCAGAATAACCCTTCCAAAGATGACCCATTTTCTCCCACATCCCAGGCCATTCATGGGGCAGATCTCCCCAGAAATCTCTTCCATGACTCTAAACAAGGTGCAGAGACCCCACTGAGGAGACCTGGAAGACTTAGGAACAAGAATGTGCTTTCCTTTACATCCAAAGGGAATTCCAGTCTCAGAAGCTGCTGTAACAGGCCTGAAGGAGGGAAAGGGGGTAAAAGGCTGGGGAAAATCATCCTCCCCTGTTCCCTGCACAGACTGGATGTGATTATTGATGGATTCCCAAAGGCAGTGCCTGAGGGAAGGGCAGGAGAGCAGCACTGCACCCACATCCCAAAATGCCTTCATTGCCCCTGATGTCATGTCATAAACTGATATTCCACAGCACAGCAAAGCCATCTGACCCCTCTCCCTGCTGTGAAAAAGAGCCCCATGGTGGGCCCGTGGTGCACACATGGAAATTCATCCAGGGTCAGGTGCCACAGCCACCAGGACAGACCAAGCAACACTGTGACAGTGGCACCAGACCTGATCCAGCAAACACCGAGATCAGCCTTGTTTCCAACCTGCTCTGGGCAGATCTGTTGTCATCTGAGCCCTTCATGTCCCACACTGGGCACCAAATGAGGCTGCTGTGGTTTGGGAATGGCACTCCCATATTCAGAACCCACACCAAGATTCTCCCAAATCTCACATTGCTCTCTCTCACCCCCTCCTCCCCTCCCCTTCCTGCTGTGGCAGGATGGAACTGAGAACTGAAGGCACAAGATTTAAAGATCACAGGTCAAGGTAAGAACAATTTACTGGAAACAACAATGATATGAGAAAACAAACATTAACACCAACAATATTAATTATGAAAGGTAAAAGAAATTATTTACATGGACAAACATCCCTGATAACTGAAAATACCAGATGGTTCCCTCCATGACATTTTCTCAACCCAAAGGAACCCCTTCTTCTCAGCAGAGGCCCTTCCACCTCCCCCAACAGTGATGTGAGGTGCTATGGAATAACCTCCATGTCCTCATCATGCTTCTTCCTGGCTACTACAGAAATTAATGTTGTTCTGGCCAGAATCAGGGCAATATTTTCAAACTTAGCTTGATATACAGTAACTAGCAACTGTGAGCTCTTGCTCCTAAAAAACCAGTATGGGTATTCATTGCTTATGGTAATAATTACTGTTTTATACAACTTCTAGTATTTGCTTAAAAATAATGTCATTGTTTTTGATAACTTGACCCTTGTATTCCACTCTTTTGCCTTCAGCATAGATATATTTTAACATACTACTCAAATAGAAAACTAGCAATCTGACTTGCTGANTTTAAAGATCACAGGTCAAGGTAAGAACAATTTACTGGAAACAACAATGATATGAGAAAACAAACATTAACACCAACAATATTAATTATGAAAGGTAAAAGAAATTATTTACATGGACAAACATCCCTGATAACTGAAAATACCAGATGGTTCCCTCCATGACATTTTCTCAACCCAAAGGAACCCCTTCTTCTCAGCAGAGGCCCTTCCACCTCCCCCAACAGTGATGTGAGGTGCTATGGAATAACCTCCATGTCCTCATCATGCTTCTTCCTGGCTACTACAGAAATTAATGTTGTTCTGGCCAGAATCAGGGCAATATTTTCAAACTTAGCTTGATATACAGTAACTAGCAACTGTGAGCTCTTGCTCCTAAAAAACCAGTATGGGTATTCATTGCTTATGGTAATAATTACTGTTTTATACAACTTCTAGTATTTGCTTAAAAATAATGTCATTGTTTTTGATAACTTGACCCTTGTATTCCACTCTTTTGCCTTCAGCATAGATATATTTTAACATACTACTCAAATAGAAAACTAGCAATCTGACTTGCTGAGCCAAAATAATGACATTCCTACACTGTACAGGAAAATGCTTCACAGAACCATAAAAAACAGGACTAAGAATATGTTTCCAAGTGTACTTACTGGACTGTTTGTTAAATTAGTTTAACTATTACAGTCTTTGAAACTATTCTAAAGTTGGTACCTTAATTGTTTCATGCCCTAGTAGGTGTTAAAATTTATCTTCTGGATTTTCCAAATGCCAGCTCCATCAGGTTCTGAGAACTTCCTCGTGCCCACTCAGAGACAGGTCAACAAGCCAGAACTTTTTATAACCTTTGCTAAAATGAAACCTTGAGTCTCTAATTATTCTCTCTACCAGCAGATAAAAGACCAACAAATACCTCCAAGACTGGTGCTACTGATGCCACTTAGTTATTTTAATTTTTTCCTCTCCTGCCTGGAAGAATGAACTAACCCACTAGAAATCTTGTGCAACATTTGTAAAAGCAATCCAGCTACCCCAGCAAGGCAAAACCACTGACTGAAACATGCAAAATGTCAACGTGCACAGAAGACAACCCCTGAACACCTCAGTGTTCTACCATTATCACCATTCATTATCTGCTTGTGTTGGAAGAAAGTGTTGTCCCACACAATTCAAAAAGCATGATTTATTAATTTGTGTGTATAAACACTCCTGAAAAGCTCCTCTGCCTACAGCAAATGACAATCCCACCACTGAGTGGGAGATTTTCCAGACTTTTGTACTGAGATACAAAAATCCCATTAGCAGGTGAGGAATGTTCCTTTTTCACCTTCAGTACTCCAGCTTAGAACAGACTGGTTCTGCCAAGAAATAACCTAATCCAAAGAATTTTGAAGTGCTAAAACCTAAGAAGTATGAGTGCTAATGATGTGTGAGAAATGGGATGAGAACAAATAGGAAACTATCACCACTTTTAACTCTATAACCAGGATTATATGACTAATATTTTACAAACTAATCAACTTTATCACTGCTGTAGCTTGTGCTGCTCTACAAACCAAAATACAACAGTTCCCAAATTACTAAGTTTAAAATCCAGTTTCCACCACAGAAATCTTTTCTTAAATCTCCCACACAGAGCAAGAAAAAAAATCTTCCATTTCACTAAACTTAAATGATTTTATATAGAAACAGAATACATCCAAACAGAGCTTTATTCTCCTCAGTGACTGTAAGGCAGGTGAAAGCTTTGCTTAAATCTTTACTGCTCCTTTCAAATTGAAAAAGATGCTTTGAAATGTGCTGCATTTTACTCTTCAAGAACTAATTTGATTGCTAGTCTCCAGGGTAAGTATGATTTTAGTGACCATATTCAAAACAGATAAGCATCTTCACGAGTGGTGAAATAGAATAAATACCTATTTATTCTATTATTAAACCTATGAAAGAGTTACAGCCATAAATTTACTTAAAAATCTAGTTTTTAAAATTTAGATAACATGCAAAACCAAAATAATAAACACTTTGATGGAGAATAAGAGCAAGCTGGGGAAACACAAAAAAAGTGTTAGGAAAGGAGCAAAACCAAGAAAAAGATAAAACCAAGAAAAAGACAACAAAGGAAAAATGCATGAAGGAGGAAATCCTTTATAAAGGAAGGAGCCTGAAGAACTACAGTAAGCCTTGTATTCCTAGGAGAAAGTTGATATCAGAGAAATCTACAGTCCAGAAAAAACAATAAAGTCACATTCAAAGAACAAATTTCAGAGGCACCTGATCATTTCAGGAGAGAACAGAACACCTTCCATCACTGCTGCTTTATATGAAACTGGGCTTAGATGAGGACAAGAAATAGGAAACGTGGGAAAGGATTCCCTTGGGACACATCTCCCTGGTCCAATAAAACATCCAAAGGCTCCAGCAGTTTTCTGTGGAGGACTATTAAAATTGTTTTTATACAGCTGGAGCAGATGGTATGATTCACTTATCTCAAAATACAAGAGCTCAGGGAACTTGATGATATTATCAAGCATCAAGTTAGAACAAATAAAAAAGTGCCTTCCATGCAAATATTGAAATGATGAATAACGTTGTGGGGAGAGCTCCAGTATTTAACACACTTTTTAGAGGTGGAACTTGAGAAAACATCATGAGACTATAAAAATACAACCCTCAACTTTCCTCCTGCAAGGAAGTCCTTCAATTACTGTTGTCAGGTGAAGGCACTACATGGTAGAAAATAATCATTCTCTCCCTCCCTCTTCTTTTAGGCTTCCATTGGCACCTGCCTGGGCACTGGCAGAGACTGGGCCCCTGGTCAGGGACACTCCTGATGTGCACCAGGACTGATGCTCTGGAGAGCCAGCAGTGCCTTTCCTTCTAAAGAGCTTCAGTGAGAAGAAAAACCGTTCAAGAGAAAAGGAATATATAATCAAAGCATCTTCTACCTCCTCCAATCCCTAAAAAAAAACGTTTGTTCACCATGCCAGCCTCAGTATTTATTACATATGGAAGTGGCATAGACGTTTCTTAAAGTTCAAAATTACTGTCTCAGTAGTTTTTAGAAGTAAGAAACTCAGCTGTAACCATCCATTCATGATTCACTCCTCTGCTCTCAGTGGGAACAAGCAGGAGTCCTGCACAAAGCCAGCAAGGTTTGTTTTCTCTAATAATGCAAATGACCAAAATAAAAAATAAAAAAAACCTGAACTTTGCTTTTCTCCCAATACTTTAAGGATGTTTTCTTTTCCTTAATGAAAGAGACACTTTTGAGACATGTGCTGCTCTCCCATGTCCCCCACACAACCCTTTGCCTCAGGCTGCACGATGGTGAGAAACACACAAAGGAACTGAAGAACAGGAGAAAGAAAGGCCTCAATGATATTGGAAAACACTGCTAATTACCTGGAGATGGTGGGCACACACTCAAAGCAAAGTCATTTATTATTATAAAACAGGACACAAGTGGATATCAGAAGTGAAAACTAGCAAAACTGAAAACATAATCTGCAAGAGAACACAAAAGATATAGTTAAGTTTGATTTTTAGCAAGCTCTGAATTATGCTTTAAAGAGTTTAGGAACAGTGAAAAAACATTAATCAGTACTAACAGGCCAGTTCTTAATGACAAAAACTTTAAAAAGTCCTCAAAGGACTCTAAACATCTGTAAATGCACAGGCATGGTAAAAAGCATAATTACTGCATATGTGACCTAACAGAGAGAAAAAATTCCAACTGAGTGCTACAAAAATCAGAGAGGATTGTAAAAGATAATGGCAATGGCAGGTCTATTCAACAGAAATCACATCTTAAAACACAAATTTTAACAGCAAAGAACAATTAATCTAAGTTGCTAACAACAAAATACTTCAGTGGGATGTCAATCAGTAACACAGAGCTGACAACTGTGCTTTAATTACATTTGAGACTGTTACCAATTAGTTAGTCTACAGCACTACAGGCTCCATGCTATGACTCAGTGCACTGACTCATTCAGTGAAACTTTTCCTCCAGAACTACCCAGGCACCCACAAGGATGCAAGATCAAAAGGAAAGCAGTTACATTGACCTTCTTAGCAAAAGTCTTGTTTTAAATTTAGATGACCAAAAGTGTACAGTGACACAACTGCTCAAGGAGGCTTTTTGAAGGAGAGACTTTCAGGAGTGCTGTTTTAATTCCATTTCAGATAAACATCTCAAAAAAAATCAAAATACAAATAATGCTTTTTACAGTTTGAAGCTGAAGCAGCACATTTTAAATCTGGGGGTTTTTTTAACAAGCTGCTCAAGTTGCATTATTTACTATTCATAAAATTATCTACCATCAAAAAATCCTATTTTCTGTCACTTAAAGAGTCCTGGCTGATTTTAACAATTGAAGGCTGAATTTTTTTCTGTGTCAGAAGTAAGATCACCAGCTGATGGAAGGGAATGGGAAAGAATGACAAAATGTCTTCAGCCATTTCCCTGTTTTGGGAAAACTAACTAATCTTTGGTTAGATTTTTGAATTATAACAATCCTACCATTGCACTAAGCAGTAATGGCATCTTCAAGTTTTGCAATGAAAACAACAGGAAGATAATCCTGGGTAAAAGATTATTCTATTGATATTCTCCTGGAGCTCAAAAACATGTTAGATTCCAAAATGTTGTTTCTGAATGCTCAGGCTATGATGCCAAAGCTGAAAGTGCAGGACCCTGGGAGAGGAAAGCTGTGTTAATTGTTCTCAAGTTCTCATCTCCTGGTCTGATGGTGCCAACACAGTGCAAGCAATCACAGAGCTGAGTGGATGAGTCCAAACTCAGGACACACAACCTGTTGAGAAGCTCTTCAGTTTGTAGGTACAGCTGATGGAAACAGCTCATTGCTTCTGGAAACAGCTGCCTGCTCACTGCCATCTTCAGCTCCAGCTGCACACTGGCCCTGCTCTCACTGCTTTGGCTTCTTCTCCCAAAAAACAAGGTGCAAGGAAAAGGACAGTTCTGCTGTGAGTTCATTCCATGGCTGCACAAGCAGAAGAGGAAGAGGAAGCATGGAAACACATCCAGAGAGCAGCATGTCAGCACACTTGGCAATGTGATAAGCAATTAATACATAAAAACTTAAGAGTTTTATTTTAGGCCTGGAGAAACAGGTAAGGAACTGCACTAGAACCTACAAATCTCAGTATTTACCATTAATTTTCAGCAAGTGAAAAAGCTGTAACTCAGAACAGGCTTATGCCATCTTCTCACAGCAAAGATAAAGAGCAACAACTTACCTAAGATTGGTACCAGACCAATCAACTAGAGCTCTGAGCTGCACAAGATGGTAAGTGTTAGGTGTAGGAGTAATTAGGCATTATTTTCTCATGTGTGTTTTCCCTCTTGCAGTTAATTTCTCTCAGCACAGGTGTTTACTGTGTACTTCCACAAGCCAATTAAACTTAGCAACATGGCCCAGAAAACTGAAACACAAGCAAAAGCTGTATTGTTTTCTGACATGTTGGTGTGTTTAACTGATTTGCAGAAGTCAGGGAGGGACAGGAGCTTAGGGAGATGGCAATATGGGGGGAGCAGGGATGCTGGACTTGTCCCCTTCAGTGCCAGCACTTCCCTGGCTTCATGCTCAGCTTGGCTCTTCCAGCAAATCCTAAAGAATGGATCAATCACTTCCATTCGAGTCTTCTTTCCAAAACTGAACACTGGAAATTGCAATATCCAACACAGTAACTGAGAAATGCACCCAGCTGACAGATGGACACTGGGACTGTGGCCACCCAGCTCCTGTGATTCTCTGGAGGTCACTACACCAAGCAGCTTGGTCATGCTGGTTCTCATTTTCCTCTCTGTGTAAGTCAGAAACTCTAGATCTGCTTCCCAGACACACTGTGACCTCAACAGCTGCAAGTGGATGTCCCTCCAATGTGCTGCAAAGCTCTAAACCCAAATGCTAACCTCTTCAAAAAACCAGGGAAAGAGGCATTTCTGCTTGGGCACCCACAGCAGGATTTCAGTATTTGCTGCCTCTTAAGTTCTGCCAAGTAGAAGCAATACCATTGTGCTACTTTATAAGACAGCTGTAAACATAAATTCTGTATAATGAATTTGAATTGATTCATCTATTAAGATAACCTGTGAACGATTCAAAGGTTGTGGGGATACAATTCAAGAGACAAAAATCTAAATTCAAAGCGGAGTTTGAACAGTAAACATCATGTAAGACATGTCCATAAACAAAATATTTAGTTTATTTCCCCAGCACTGTCTGGCTGTATCTACCTGAACAGCCCAGTGGAAGGAGATTCTCCAAGGACAAAACCACCACTTTGTCTGGGCCCCTGCACAAAGACCAGAAGGTTTTACTCCAGATCATTTCCCAAGGCCATTTTCTGGTTTTAATATCATCCCTAGGTAACAGTTTGCTTATAAAGTCAATGCCAGCAGAGGTCAGCATTCAATCCTGCTGAACAATCACCCATGTGAAAAATTCTTCATTAACAAAAAGAGAGAAGTCCTCTCTCTTCCAACCAGATACACACTATGTACACTCACTGCCAAACTCACTACAGCAATATTGCTGGGTTTAGATAATGGCATCTATCAAAACTTAAACTATTTAATCAGATCGTGTTTCTAGAACTATTCTAAATCTGGAACTATTTAGCAATTGGAGATCCTTTTTCTCCTAGTAAGCATTTCAATCTCCAGTGGGAGAAAACAAAGTTTCCTTGAACCTTTCTCCTCTTCTGCTCTGCCAGAAATCACCTTTGTTGAACGACCATAACTCATGTTAGCTGAAATATCTGAGCTTCCCAAAGCCATTTAACATGGGAAGTCCAAATCATAAATCTACAAATTTCCATTACATTCCTCCATTCTAAGTACTGTTTCTTTGGTTCACTCAAGATTTGACTTAAAATGGGTGAGTATCCTGTATCCTCCCAATTTATCTCAGAATTATTTATTGCACCTACCACTGTGTCCTACCTAATGCATGCATAGGTCAACCATGGAGAGAAAGGTTTATATTTTAATTTTTGCATAACAACCCAAGAATTTGTCCTCAATTTCCATTAAATATACAAGAATTAAAACCAGCATACTTGTTTTATATGTCTGACAACAGGTGGGAGTTTTAAAATTGCATTAAATAAACCAGATTGTTAAAAACCATTGGCATGGTGAGACATGATACATAAGTTACTTGTGAGATAGTAACAAAGATTTGTTAGCAGAGAAATGTACTTTTAAGAGAAATGCTGGAAGAGTTCTACTGTTTTTCTACTACACACACTCAAAGTCTCAGGAGAAATCATTATTAAAACATACAGTTTGCTGCTATTCACATGCAAATAAGAAAAACTATCCCAGAACTAAGAAAGTAAGAGGTCAATGAGACCAAGATATTCTTGCATTTTTATACTTTTTTATTCAAATTTAGTACAAAGCAATATTTAGGCTTTAGCATGCTAATAACCTTTGCTTTCTCTTATGAGAATTCAAAATATTTCACAAGTAAGTTCTGTAAAATAAATCAGACATAGCTGTTGTTAAACTAGAGCACTTGGATTTTTAATCTTTTCAAAATCACTGCCTCACAGAAAGGAAAATAATATTACAAATCCAGTGAACCACACATGGCCCACAGACACCTAACTATGCCATACTCCCATCCTGAAAAGCTGCAATTTCCATTTGCATTCTGTTACTTCTTTAAGAACTCTAAAAATGAAAGGTGACTTACAATACAACTGTATGTTCTGGTGTCATGTCAACAACCATCAGTACCAAAATACTGCCATGTTACAACATAAAGTTACTTAACAACAAAAAGGAACTTCTGGAAAATAAAAACATCTGTGGCAAAAACTGGTTCAGGTTACCCGGTAGAGCAAAGCCTTTTTACAGGTTTCCCTGCAGTAAAACTGAAAATGTTTTAAACCTGTGCAAGGTAAACAAGTGTTATACAAATCTATAGACCCAGTACCAATAAGATGCCACTGATGACACAACTATTAAAATTATGAGCAGCTACTGATCTATACAGGCATAATTCCCATCCAAAGCTTGCTCAAATATACAAGAGCTGAAGTTGCCAGTGAAAATATTATAAAGGGATTAAAAAGTATTATGCAGGATGACGTGACCTGCCAGAAAATAAAGCTGACCCAAAATGTGAAAATTTACAGTTCTAGATTTTTCCTAATGGTAATACATGACACCATAAAACCTGGGTTTTTTTCTGGCACCTACAGGAAAGGAGAAGGAAGGGAAGGGAAAGATTAAGTAAATATCAAAGAATTTTGGTTGCAAGCAAAAGGTATCTCCTATTAATTCTATGTCTATGTACGTGTCTTTTATCTACATAAAAAGTTATCACTTGTAATCTAAAAAATAAGGACTAATAGGTAAAGCATAACTGGATTTTTTCCAAAAGTACTTTTGACAGAATATGAAATGATAAAAAAGTTGTTTACACAACAAGACTAACAATCTAGATCACAAAGAGAATATAAATTAATAGTTGGCATTTTGTAGGAAAACAACCTTCTCAGATCATGTATTAAGTGCAATAAAAATGATTTTCCACTACTGGTCTATTCAACAATTCAGTGTAATGCAACCATCATTTCCCATTTTTTGCATTCATCACATTGGTGCACTAACAGAGGATGTTATCAAATTATATTTGCATAGCTGAAATATCAGTAAAATCAATAAGCTTGCATATCCAAGAATTTCAGTAACTTGAACCATCAACCATCCCTTCATCATTTCACACAAAGGAGAAAAAAGATTGCAATGAACATATTTTGAAGAACCCATCAATCATAATCAATTAATGCCTCAAAATAATTCCCACTGTATTTTCTTTACAAGAGTTCAATTTTCTGATTACAGCTAAATATGAAACAACATATGACCAAAAACGAACAGGTTTTGTATGAAAACATATTAAAAAATGCATTTTACCTCTCTGCTTTGCTTTGTTTTGCACTCCTCACTTATTGCCTAAAGCCTCATACCTTAATTTGTGGTCTTGATTCCACAGAACATACTGGAATCCACCACCTGAAGGCATTTACAATTGATCCTAAAGGCCATGACAGCTTTGTCAGTCACCAGCTGTAGGTGCAGCTCAGCAGCCCAGCCACTGGCACAGCACTGCAGTGCTCACACATCCCCAGCCAAGGGAGCCCTGTCCTGGACCCTCTCCTGTTTGCCAAGTGGCATTTCCTGTTTGTGTGAGACCTGCAGCCCAACTGCACTCACACAGCTGAGGGAAACATCCACAACCATTATTGGGAGCAAGTGATTCCCATGCAGGAGGACACAGATGAGCCCCTTCCCCCTTTCTCTTGCACAAGAGTTAAGAGAGAACCACCAGCACCTGCCTTTGTCACCTGCTTTTAGCCAGCACTGGCAGACCTTGCTGCAGTATGCATTATTTACTTCACTCATTTTCCTAAGAGTAATGTTGTCTGGAATTAGATTTAATGACATTATGACTCAAGCACACCATTATTAACATTTCCATAGGAAATTAAAATTTCAGTGTCTGAATGACTTCAGCTAATCATCAGACTTAACAAGAAAAGACTTCCTCTGCTACCTCAGAAGAAACTTCTTTCCTCAATTATAACTGAGGAGATATTTAAGATGCAATGAAAATTTTACAAAGGTTCCAGTAAAAATCTAACCCTTTATTAATGGTTAGCCAACCCCAAAAAAGCCATGGACATGTTTTGGATAAGCCTTGGCTGCCAGGTTCCTAACAGCAATTTGACATGAAATAATACCATTTTGATACAGAGTGAGCCTGAAACAATATTCATTTATTTCAGTGACATTATTAAAACAGAAGAATTTGTTCTTTATTAAAATACAATTATTAGAAAATTCTTTTCCCAAGATGCTGAGCATCAGCAAACATCATTGGAATGAAGATAACATGCTCAGAAAGTCTGGGAAAAAGAAAAGATATTAAAAAAAAAACCAAACAATCAGACCACGTGTTTCCATTACTTCAGATACCTGTTTAAAAAACAAATTTAGAGCTTAACCTTTTAATCATCTCTTTACCTGTGCAAAACTCCTCCCAGCAGTATAAAGCACAAAATAAGAAAACAAAACTTGCAGATATCTCCCCTACTCCGTGATCTTCAATTGCTAGAATATTTTAAGTGATAGAAAAAAGTCTGCATTTCTGTTTGCAAACTCAAATTCAAATATTTAATAAGAAAGCTTAGCCAAAAGGCTGACTAAAGACACACAGTACTAGATGAGGAGGAAATGAGTAGCTACATATATTAATTATCACCCTTTCTGAGAACACAGGCTCACTCAAGTTAAAATTTAAAGGGCTTAGATTACTTTCTGGTGAATTTTATTAGTTTTCCCCAAGAGGTGCAAAGACTAATGCTGTCACAACAGAAAAGGAGAGCAGATCCAGCGTCATTACAAGCTGAGTCACCCAAAAGCACTGAATCTTGCTTTATTATAACACAGCATCTCAAACAGCCTCCTGAAGCGCTGTCATTTGTTATGTGATAGAGCAGCAGCACCAAACCAGCCCAGTGCCACCATAAAGTCTGCACATCTGCAGAGTCCTTTCCAGCAGGTACACCCTGTTCCCTTGCTGGTCTCTTTGGATACAGCAGTGCAGGCTTTCCCTTCTCTGCTGCAACAGAGAAAGATGCAGAAGAAAGTTGGTGAGAGGTGTTCCACTTGTGGCTGCTGGCAGCATTTAGATGGGCCTGCAGAGAGCCATGATGCAGGTGGGAAGATGAGGTGGCCAGGCAGATGTGCAAGAATCACAATGTCACCCTTATTTTCTAAGCCTTCAGATGTTTTCAGTTTTGTAGTGGAGTTTCTCACAGAGTTTCATATAAATAGTGAAATCTTATTGTAACTGTCTGGGTTGTTTGCATTCCTTCTCCAGGGAGGAGAGGGTTGATGGACTGTTGGTTCACAGTGTCATTGGAGAGGTGGAGACTTCATTCTCCAATCCCTGGTCATGGTTAAAAATCTATACATATCAAGGTCAAAAATTAAACTGCCCTTTTTATTCTGCATTGGAAAATCCAAGTGTGTTGTGTCATCTTTTCCTGTACCAGTGCAACACTACAACCTGAAGATTCTTTCCTGTGCAGCTGTGGCCATCAGCTTACTCTTCCTCTCATCCAAGTATTGCAGTTATTTTCTCTCTAAAGACCTAATTCTTAAAGGATAAAAAAAGTGAAATCTGAGGGGACTTCTTCACCATGCCTCATTCATATCCTGCCACCATTCAGATCCAAACACACAGATATTTTTAATTTCCTGGTACCACAGAGGAATCACTCAGCAGTACCAGCTTCAAAACAGAGAACAGTTATGCACTGCTCTCAAATAAATCACATCAGTACAGAATTTAAGATCCCTGTATTTTTGGAGGGCCCAATACAGAAGTCAGCAAAACAAGAAGACAACTGAAGAGCATGACTTTCTCTGCCTCCTCAGCTGGCAAGTTGTTCATGAATATCACCTCCTGTCCTGTTTTCTTCCCAGTCCCCTTCTTTCCTCTCTCACCTTGTGATGGAACTCACAGAGATGCAGATACTGTAAAACACATATGACATTGGTTGGCATTACACTGTTAAAAATAATACTCCTTCTACCTTACTACATTTTATTTTAACTGCATGTCACAACAGAGAGCAACTGGTTGCAAGTCAAGGAACATAAGCAAATGGGGTCTGCTTTTCCAAATCTGCATGTATACACCACCATTGTAAAATCAGACAATATTATTATTTAAAATAATAATAAACACTTGAAGTGTTTATTATAGCACTTAGATAGATAAACACTATCTTTTGCATATCAGCCAAAACTGTTTTGAAAATGTTTTCCATTTTCATGCACTAACTTCAAATGCTAACTTCACTAAAAGCATCCCTCTCAAAGTATGATTTTAGCCAAGTGTTTTAAACAGTGCTAGAATCCATTTCTAGTTTCCTAGTGGATACATCCAAAAATAAATACACTGTGCATATATACACATTAGATGTACATTTTATTACACACTTCCACACAGAGATGTGATCTGCAGCCTGGCTAGATTTACAATATGTGCAGCCAGGACATCAGGCAAGAGAAGAGTGACAGAAAAAATACACAGGAACTACATGATCAACTGAAACAACTCTCAATATGCCCCAGTAACACTCCAGTACCATGGGGGAAAAGTGTGTTCTGTAATTCCCAGAGTATTTTCAGAATTACTCTGTATTAATTTATTGACTCTCGCAAGTTTCTGTATCTTCCTTTCTTTTTTTACAACATTCACTACAAAGCTCACTGTGCTGCTGACAGAGAAAAATTAGCCATAAAATTTGCATATGGAGAGATATTTTCAGCATGCTTCCCACAAAATATAGTTGTTTCTACAATAAAGAACATTATGCAAATCAATTGCTTTATGTCACCTAATTCATTTTAAAGTCCAGTGAAAAACAGGCTAAAACATTAAAAACTTTTACTATGTCCAAGTGTGTGTCTTGCTTTTCCAAAACTAGGATTTCATCATTTATCTCAAGATGCAGCTAATATCCCCTTCCAATCTTGGTATTTTGGCTGCATTTTACAAAATACTCATACAACTTGAGAACTCACAATTAATTTTTCCAGATCCCTTTTCAATTCCTCTTTATTTTGGACACCCTGCAGAAAACCCCAGTTTTGAGAACCTCTAGTATTAATGGGTCATTCCAGTTATAAATGATTTGCAGATGGCTTTGGAGGTACTACAGTAAGAACCCTGGTCACCAGCACAAACATGTAACTATTTATACACCACAACACTTGGAAACCTTTGTCACAAAACAGAAGTCCCCTCTGCAGGGTGCTGTACAAAGAAAGGCTATTTTTGCCTTCAAGCATCTTGACTTACAAGGCAGAGAGAGAATACTGATGTATGGGCAAGGACACACAGAAACTAAGACAATTTCAGCACTGACTCTGCTCTCTCACACCAGCAGCCCACCTCAGCTTCCTCTAAGTGTCATCTATGACTAAAGAGCTGTGCAGAAAAGGAAGGAAACAACCATGCTCCAGATCAACATCCAGCAGTACCAACAGACTCTCCAGGAGGTGAAGAGCTACTGTCTTCAGAGTAGCTCAAGCAGCATTTCACTCACAACAGCACAATGTCTGACTGGCAGCAATGTCTTCTACTTCCTTCCTGTTATTTTAGAAGTCCATGCTCACACTCCTTCTGAAAAAGAATCACCTGACATTTGGATGTGTGAAAATAGGAACTGTCCTGAAAACAAAGTATGTACCTGAGAGAGCAAAAGGAGAGCTCCTGGCAAAGCTGCAGGTTTTCAGGAGATACTTGTTGCTGTCTAGAAACTAAGTATAACACATGATTTCCAACACAAAGAGGGCACCTCTTTCTATGAATGCCAAGTAGCAAAAATAACCTGAATAACATTATGGAGAATCAAAAGGGAAATACCCACAGTAAGTCCCAGCCAGCCAGCTCAAGATGATGTCAGATGAGATCTCTTTGGGGAAAATTAACTACCTTCTTTTGGTTTTTTACACAAATTAGCATAATGAGGTAAAAAAATCATCTACTATTAACAGCTTCTGATGAACCACTTAAACACTGGAGAAAATTGAAAGATTTCATTCATTATTTCTCACCTCAAGTTTGACCACCTACCATTTAATTTACAGATACTAATAAAAAAATTTCTAGAACTATAATAAACCAAATAATACTAGCAGAGCTTATAGTATCTCTAGCTCCTCTAGATCCTACTCAGCCATAAATAAAACCATACAAAACCACAGATGTCACCAGATTACAGGCTTCCCTATATAATCTGAGTAAGGCATAATATTTGCTTGTCTTCTAGCTGGAGTTTAAATATTATATATAGAAGCATTTCTTGGTATTAGAGCACTATCATTTCCTACTCAAAATCCTTTAAGATTCTCATAAGAACAGTTAAAATTTCAGAGTTTCATCCTCTGGAATTCATACTACAACTCACTGCTGTTGAAATTCTTTTACAACATCATAGCCACAGTATGTGGAAAAGATCAACATCTCTGGCTAAAAGACAAGTGACCATTAAATAGAAAAAAAGAATAGGAAAAAGTAGGCTGAAAACTGGGGAAACATGCTTCTGGATGTCCAAACATCGATCCAAAATGATTCAAAATATGTAAGAGAACAGAGAATTGTCCAGACAACTGCAAAAACGTTGGTCAGGAATTTGCAAACAACACTCCTGGACTGAGAAGATTAAAATGTAGTGTAATCAATACAGTAAACCTAAAGAGGAAATTACTTATGTGTGGACTTACTGCAACAGACTTTTCATTGAGAAGTGAGGTAGATTGGTAAAAACGAATTTGTAGTCTTTGCTTCAAAGACAGGACTACCACAGGCAATAAAAGAAGATTCCAAGATAAATGGAAGTGTTATTGCTCCAACTCCTGGCAAACAGATTCCCCAAAGGAGAGAGTCAACAGGAATATTCAGTGGGAGGGCACTAACATCTTTATCTCAGTGGTGACTCACTCTTAAGTAACATTTATTTTCGTAAGAACCTCTATAAGTAAAATGAAAATCCCATTCAGTGACCATAACTATAGGGAGAACATCATCCTTCTAATTAGATTTTCTCTATATTGGTAACTGTTAGGACACAAGAAGAAATAGAGGCTCAAATCAGCTATTTTATAACAAAGAATATAACTCTATTAAAGCTGAGGAAAGGAAATCTTTATGTGTGTAGGAGAGAATGAAGCAGAAAAACTAAACTCAAGATCAGAGCACCATCTTCCCTGCCCACAAAGTGTTTATAGACTTCCTGTCATGACTATAATCTTAAAAATGTAAATTTATATTACACTCCCAGTTGACATCCATGTTAATACAAACTGATTACCACACTCAGGGTAGTGAGAAACTGTCTCAACCATGTTCAAAATTTCACTTACTCTAGCCAAAACTCACTTGACACATTGCATCCTTTTGCACACTACTTATTTTTCAAGGCTTCAGAAAGTGCTGCAAATACATCCAGAAAAAGAAAACTGGAAGTGCTGGACAGTTTCCAGTTGCAGTTATGCTGAACAGGTCAGCAGTATTATGAATGCTTCTGTTTGAGGCAAACACACTTGGGCTCTCTTGTAGCAGTCATTAGTGGTTCAGTACTAGCTTAGCAATCTGAAAAACCATGTACACACAGACCTGAAAAAATGCCACCCCAATAATAAGCTATTTTACATCCATAGATATTTAAATTAGAAAAAGTCTTCAGGGGCAGTAATAGTTACTCTCCACAGTTCATAACCTTGGACAGTTTTGATTGCAAGTCCTGTTGCCAAGGAAGGTTTTCTACATCAACAAAGAGAGTTTAAAGAACACTGACTTCATCAGGCTCTTCTTATCTAAGTAAAAACTGACACAACTGGAAAAAATATTTCACAGATTGTATCACATGTGTGAAAATGTCATCAAAATTCTGGTATCAGAATAAAACCTGAACTCAAAGTTCCTTATATATGTCTCCAACTCAGATATCTTACCAGTAAAACATGCAAGAGCAATGTGCACACTACTGTGTATCAACACTATTTCCATTTTCACTGCTTCTTCAAAGACTTCAAATGATACACAAGGCAACACAACAAGAGTGGACTGCAAATTTTTGATCACAGAATCCACCTCAAACTTGCTGTATCACTTTGCCACTGCTGGATCACACTGTTTTCAAACAAAAATTAAAACATACACAGGCTTTGACCTTTCTACTTCTTTACATATTGTTTCAGTCTACACGTTGATAAGCCTAAATTAGTAAGATTCTATGAAGCTCACATAAGCACTAAAATCACAGATGAAAGTATATGAAATGTGCAAATTAGTTCATAATTTCCATTATTTTTAAAATCCTTTCAAATTAATACTAAGCCCACCCAGACAAAAAACATTTCAATGTGTATCATGTTTTTCAAAGAGGTGTATGACCATGTACCTGGACTCTACAGTGCACAGACCTGAACCACCCCAGACACCAAAAGCAAACTGCTTACAGTACCATACCCAAATAAGAAGGCTTGAATTAATTCCATGCTAATGAGGCTAAACAAATTTTAAAACCTACTTACTTACTAATTCTTCTACAAGAGGAAGAGGGCTTTTCAAAAACTGCAGAGACAACCATACATGAGAAGCCCCCACTACTGTAAGTAATTAACATAACATTAAGAATACACAAGTGCAATTCAGAAAGGCAAACACAAAAGCAACAGAATGGTCAAATATTACAGTTTTAATAATAAATACCACCTACCTGAGGATTCAGGCACACAGGCACCAGAATTTTATTAGTTTGAGTACAGAGTTTTAATTTGAACTTCAAAACAATTTAGAACCTTTAAAAGGTACGNACACCAGAATTTTATTAGTTTGAATACAGAGTTTTAATTTAGAACCTTTAAAAGGTACGACTGATTGTTTAAGAGCATCCCTTTATTCCTCTGGAGTTATCCCTACACTCCACAAATTTTTCTGTTGGACTGTTAATGGATGCCAAATGTTAATTAATCATTTAACTCACCTGACCTGGCTGAGGGGCTAAACAATTAACAACCTCCTCCAGCATCACTGGAACATGCAATCTTCCAAAATCACTGTTTTCTGTACTTTGAGGCAACTCTTCAGCTTCACATTTCTGGAGAGTTTGTTCCTGTGACTCAGAGTCAGAAAGCTTTTGTGATGAAGAATGGATCCTTCTGGCCAAACCAGCCACATTTACTGAATTCAGTTTCAAGTTATGCAGAAACAAACATCTGCAAACTTGGCACAGACTTTGAGATAACATTATGGAGTTGATCAACCTGGAAGGGCAGTAGATGTTGGGAATTACTTACAAACACTTGAAATAGTGTATTTGTTTAAACAACAGAGCAGAAATGCTATAGGCAAAGTTATATGCATTCCAAGTTGGGCAGCTTTACAGATATGTCATGCCAGCAAAATGTTTTCAGACCTTTCAGGATTATCTACAAATCAATCATGTTCAAGCAGTAAGCAGATTCTTTTCACTATCAGATTTTAATACACACTCTTCTTGAATTTACCTTGCCAGAGGCTACCAACATTTTGCTTGCATAAAAATATGCTGAGAAAGTTGCTCTCCTGATAATTTAGGCTTCAGCTGGGCAATAATTCCAGAGGATGCATTAAATTATATTAAATCACCTTAAATGTGAAAGTGCATATTACTCTAACTGTGAACAGACACACAGATGTGAGGCTTTGCAGCAAACCACAGTGTGTTTACAGAAAACATGCACATCACCATGGTATGCTGTGCTGGTTTTGTCTGGGGTGGAGTTAATTTTTTTCAGTGATTAACATGGGGCTGTGTTTTGGATTTCTGCTGAACACAGCAGAGAGAACACAGCTGGGGCAGGTGACCCAAGGGCACTGAAGGGATACTCCAGACCAAATGTTCCATATAGAAAGTGGAGGGAAGAGGTTGTTTGAAGTGATGGCATTTATCTTCCCAAGTAACCTTTAGCTGTGATAGGGCCCTGCTGTCCTTGGAGATGGCTGAACACCCGCCTGCCCACGGGAAGCAATGAACTTACTCCTTCTTTTGCTTTGCTGGTCTGCACCGCTTTTGACTTACCTATTAAATTCTCTGTATCTCAGCCCCCGAGTTTTCTACCTTTTCACCCTTCCCTTCTCTCCCCAATTCCTCTGTGAGGAAGGGAGGAGCGGCTAGCTGGGGCTGGGGTTAAACCAGCGTGCTATCATCCCACTCACGCTGACCTAAAGCGCTGCGAGCCTAAGACCTGTGGTTAACACGAGGGACACGCTTTGCTTACAGCCACCCTCGTTCCACTCAACTTCCTAGAAGCGAGCAGAAACTGGACTTTTTAACAGCGCACGCCTAAAGGGCCACTCGGGCACAACCGCGGGCTGCCGCCTCGAGATCGGGACTTGCACTAAAGCAGAAGGTAAAGGCAGCGAGGTCAGAAACTCCACGCCTCAACACTTCTTATCAGAGTGCGCCAGCAGCCCTCACGCCGCTCCGCGCCAGGCCCCGCGCCGGGGTGCGGGAGGAAGAGGCTGAGGGCTGTNGCGGCCTGCTGGTGTTTGAATCCGGCGGCCGGTGGATGGCGGTTGGTGCGGCCGCGGCCCGCGGGTGAGTGCGGGCGGCGAGACCGGGCACGGCGGCTGGGGCCTGGAAACTGGGGACGGGACCGGGCACGGCTGAGGCTACGGCCCGGGGGTGAGAGCGGAGAGGGGCGCGGCCCGGAGGGTGGGTGCCGGGGCAGGCTCTGCGGCGGGCGCGGGGCAATGTTCTGTCCGTACGTGCCCCGAGGCAGGGCTGTGTGCCCTGGGGTAAGGNGTCAGAAACTCCACGCCTCAACACTTCTTATCAGAGTGCGCCAGCAGCCCTCACGCCGCTCCGCGCCAGGCCCCGCGCCGGGGTGCGGGAGGAAGAGGCTGAGGGCTGTCCCCNGAGGGAGCCGGGCGGGTCTGGGGGGCGGCTCGGCTGAGAGATCCGAGCTGGCCCTGGAGCGGCGAACGCGTCTCTGATAGCCTTTAGCGGGTAGGTTACTGTCCGCCTCTAGGAGTGAACGAACGGCCCGGTGTTAACGGGAAACATGGGCTCTTTAAAGGAAATTCCATTCCGGTATCGCGTACTGCATGCAAGGCACGTTGGCGCAAATCCCGCTTTAACTCTTTAAATCGACGTGCAACGTGACTATGTCAATAATCGGGGGAGAGCAACATAGGCAGCGCCTCTTTCTACTGAAGAATAAAAAATCTACTCGCTTTGGTCTACAGAAATGTGATACCTCATCTCAAAGCTTAGCCTGTTATAAAGGAAAGGTTGTAGGTCATTTAGTAGTTTAAATTCTGAAATAAACTTAAGAATTTACTGGGGAGGTGCTCGTTGGCTCTCGGAAAGCTGTGCTGAATTAAATCATCTTTTGAGGTCAGTTACAGCGCTTCCCAAAGTCTCACTCCGGTTAGGGCAGTCCATTGACAAGTGATGGGTGGGTCCAGCATGGGGCAGACGTGTGAACTGTTTGAAAGAGTGAAAAGCGTTGTATTGTAAATAAAACCCGTCTTGTCAATCGCAGAAAAGACTCAGCTGTTCCATCTGAAAAAGTGTTGGAAGCGAAGCTGGGGAACAGACGGGATGACTCCTGCCAAGGAAGAAGATGTCTGTAGTCATGTGAAGGTGGTGGTCCGTGTCCGTCCGGAGACCCAAAAGGAAAAACAAGGCAGCTTCAGCAGGGTTGTCCGTGTGATCGACCAGCACGTGTTGGTGTTTGACCCGAAAGAGGAAGAAGTCAGCTTCTTTAACAGGAAGAGAGTGACCCACAGGGATATTAACAAAAGACAAAGGAAAGATCTCAAATTTATGTTTGATGCCATTTTTGACGACAGTTCATCCCAGCTGGAAGTTTTTGAGCATACAACCAAAAATCTAATTGATGGCTTCCTAAATGGATATAACTGCACAGGTAATTTTGCTATTTATCTTCCTTAATTAAAAAACTTACATGAATTTCTCCAAGTTTCTACCGTTCTGTCCAATGGCTGCAGAGGCATTAAAAAAGCCTGAGATAGAAATAAAACATTGAGGTTTAATTCCTAGATATGAAAGGCTGACTTTTTAGCATGTGAAAGTTAGGATAGCTCTACTCTATTTTAAGAATAAGTTTGTATTTAAAGTTATATCTAAAATGTATGTGCTAATGGGAGTCCTCTAGAGTTATTCAAGCAGAAGCACTTGTGTCACTGAGTGTGTGGTAACCTGCTTTAAGAATTCTTTATGATCTTTGGGTTTTTTAATTGGCTGCTGGGATGTGATGAGGAAATGAAATGCCTATCAGCAATAAGCTTAGGGTTGTGAGAGTGAGTAAATAATATTTTCATGTAACGTATCAGTGAATGAATTTTGAACTGAAAATTCAAAAATGCTATTTTGAAACATCTCTCTCTAATCACAGATGTGAAAGTAAAGTTTAAGTGAGAAACTTGATCCATTTATGAAGCAGTTGTGCAGAATGACAGAGGTTCATTTGTGCATGTTCATTTGGCTCTTGAGTTCCTGTTTAGCTTACAAATAAATTGTGTATTTGTTGTTTTTTGGGGGGAAATGCAGTGCTTGCATATGGTGCAACAGGAGCTGGAAAGACTCACACAATGTTAGGTTCTCCTGAAGATCCTGGAGTCATGTATTTAACCATGGTGACACTTTATAAACGCATGGACCAAATTAAAGAAGATAAAACATGTGATGTTGCTGTCTCTTATTTAGAGGTGAGTTCCTGCATTTGGTAGGTTGCTTTTAATAAGTCATAATTTGTAAATAAAGATAAGCTGGTTTTGCTTTCCTCTGGTCCTTTCTGGGCCTTGACAAAATGTGTCCTTATGGAGTGGAGCTTTATAGTGCTGTGCAAAGCTGGTGTTCCTAAGCACCTGTTAGCTATTGTACAGCAGGCTGCCCAAAACCAATAACTGCTTCTGATATATTTACTGAATGTTCATAATTTGTGTCTTGCTGATGAATTACCTGCCTCTGAACATCTGCTGATGTGTACAAGAAAATACCAATACTTGGGGACTTCACAGTAACATCCTATAAGCACTGTGAAAAATCACAACAAAATGATGTTGTGGTTTTACAAGGAAATGTTTTGGCACCACTGCTGAGCAGTGCTAGTAAAATGCTTATCTTTTTAGCTCCCTCGGACTCTTAATGGCCTCCAGTTGGTATTTGGGAGGGGTAGAAGGAGGTGGGCATAGTTTGCATTGCCATATGCTTTCACAGACCAAGAAATAAGACATTTAAAATTTTTAACAGAGGTAGGTTTGAACTAAGAAATATCACTGAAGTCTGGATTGTGATGTACAATGGAGGAAAAATAAAAGCTTTGGATTCGTGTTTGCTGCAAAACTGGTTTCTGTAAAAAAAGATAATTTTTTTCAATGAAGAATATAGATTGTTTAACTAGAAAGAATTGCTCACTTCTAAAATCCAAAAAGAAATCATGTGATTTGACTATTTTAAGCTCAGTTAGAGGAAAAATGTAAATAAATTATAGCATGAATTCACTGCTTTGTCTTCAAAAGTATTTAAAAAGACTGGTGATTTCTGTTTATTATTCCTTCTATTGTAGACAGAATTAAATAAAGCCTTTTAATTTCCCTTTCAAAGGTTTACAATGAGCAGATCCGTGACCTGCTGGTCAACTCTGGCCCTCTGGCTGTTCGTGAAGATGGCCAGCAAGGGGTGGTGGTTCAAGGTCTGACCTTGCATCAGGTATGTCATCATCTACAGAAGCCTCAAATGTGCCTGAGATACCTGAAAAACATTCCCATTGTTCTGAGAGTTCTGTGGAATTTGGGCATTTCCTAGTGGGCTTTTTTTCTGACCATAAGCACCAGTAACTTGCAAATCTAATTAATTAGTTAAAAGCACATTGTGGGAAAAGCCTGCTTGTCTTACAGAATGCAAGTATGGAAGCATTCAGTCCTTGTTATCAAAAGGGTGCCATTGGCTTGATGCTTATCCAGCAGGTTTTGGAAGATTTTTTTGCCTAAAATATCTTGGCATTGCTTTCATTACCCCCTTGTGAAGTCTAAAGGTTGTTTTTGTTTGTAAATAACCATGTTTGAAAAGTTCCATGTTAAGTTACTTTTCTAGGCCAGCACAGTGATTCTCTGGTAAGGTCAGTGATAAACTTAGTTTTCCAATCTGAAAATCAGTTCCTGTGGATCTGTTTTCTTGTGTATGTTACATGCTGTGACAGGAAACAATATTCCAAGTTAGGCTAGCTCTGTGAACATCCTTCTTCCCAAATCCTGAGTCTTCTGAGGAAAAAACTTCTCTTGTGCTAAAGCATTAAAGAGTGATATACTAATTTAAGTTCATTCTTGAAAGAGGCTGATTCTAACCATGGAGAATCTTTCAGATTTTGTTTAAATTTTTTACTAAAAATATTTTCTGACTAAGTTGCTGCACTTAAGTGTTTGCTCTTCATATGTTATTGCTTTTAGCTGAGAATATTTGTTTGAGTATTTGCCTGAATTTTGAAAAAGGAGATTTCTCTCACTTATAGGTAGCTAAAATTTTAAGTTTAATTTTTTTTTTGTTTTTAATTTTTTTGAATTCATCTCAGAATCAGGGTATTCCTCTAGTTGATGGAACAGAAAATAAATCTGTATTTGTCTTGTGCTCTACTCTTAAAGCCTAAATCAGCAGAGGAAATCCTTCAGATGTTGGATTATGGGAATAGAAACAGAACCCAGCATCCCACAGATGTGAATGCCTCCTCCTCCAGGTCCCATGCTGTCTTTCAGGTAGGATGGAATGGCCAATAAAACATGGTCCTTGCTGCCAGCTGCAGTTTCTGTTTAAAGCTGGATACAGTGGAAGCTTTTAAACTGTGTTGAACCTTAGTTTGGGGGAGTGGGGATTGAAGTTTTTCAGTTGACTCCTTGTTCCTTGGAAGTGTGTAATGGTTCTTAGTGTTTGTTTGAAAAAATGAAAGTATCTCATTGAAAGTATCTCTAATTCCAATTGTTTGAACTTATTATATATAAAATGTGGACTTATACCTTCTTAACTTATATTCCTTAGAATAAATAACTTTTATATAAAATGGTAATACAAAGCTTTAATAATTCCATATTGCAATATTATAAACTGAATGCTATGGGGTTTTTTTTAATGCTTTCTGTTTTCATGATGTTCCTTAGCATTGCTCTGGGAAAAAGAATACAGTTATGTCTGGCTATAAATTAAGAATCTCAAGTAGTACTTTCTTATTTTACTTTATTGGTTAATGTTAATTTTTACAATAAAATGATTTCCTAATATCCTATGGGTCAAGTTTTAGAAGATTGAAATGATGATTTTTAGTTTTCAGAAATTGATTTTGAATGAGTTGTACAAACATTCTAAAACTTAAGACTTCTCCAAAGATTTTTGGTTTTTGATCCTGGCCACACTGCCTTATTCTTCTGACTTCTCTTTTTAAATACAAAATGTGGTTTTTTAAAATGAGTCCTGTTAAGAACAATGTCTTTCTTTTTTCTGTTTGCAAAGCAGTATCTTGATTATTTATTTGCTCCACTCTGGTTTGAAAAATATTAAAATACATTTGATTGTGGTCCTTACATTAGAGCACTTAACTGTTGGGAAGTTCTTAACAGCATCTGCAGACTTAGAGAATGCTGAATAACTGTAGCAAAGTTAAAAAACACCAGCTTCTAACAAAAAAAAGGACAAAAGTCATTGCCACTCTAAAAGCTTCTGTTTTCCTATATATACCTTAAAGTTTGGAATTGCCCTTCCTGTTTTTAATTTCCCCTGAGGTCTGCCCTTGCTGTGCATTGTTCCTGACTGCACAAAGAGTTGTTTTGCAGTTGTTGGGGCTGAGAGCTGCATTGTTGTGTGAGGCTCCAGCTGCAGTGCTGCAGGTACATCAGGGCAAACTGCTGAGTCCTGTTGTTTCAGGTGCTGGGCTGGGGTCTCTTATCTCCCTCACCTTTATTTAAAAAAACCCTCTGAATTTTATTATCTGGCAGGCTTTTTCTCACTCAGTGCATTTCTAGAAGTGGCAAGCAATTAAATAAATCACTTCAGTTTCTCATCTATTTCCACAAGTCTGTGACATTCTGCATAACAGAATTGTGTCTTTATTTCTAGCAATGGAAGTGATGAGAAATCCCCAGTGCTGTCATGATTGCTCTTTATTTCTAATGTTTCTATCATTTTAAGAGTTGCTTTTTGTAGAGATATTATTTTTGGCTTTTCTTGTTAACTTTATGGAGCAGGATATTTTCTGAAACTGACTCAGAAATTGGTAAGTTTTGGTCCAGGACACTCTGAGCTGATTTTAGAGATGTAAGTTTTGCCTTGCTGTACCATATGTCTTAGTTTTGAAATATCTATCTGGGTTAGGCAATTACTGCATCTGAAAGGAAAATCTGAATTGCCACACTGTTCTATTGAGAGTGTTCTGCTTTGGGGCATTTCCTGTATCTTTTGAGTTTTTACAAAAGCTTGAGTCATGCAGCATAGTTTGGCTGTCACTCTACCTTTCCCTACTTCATTAATGATAGTTCCTGTGTTGTTCTGGTAGCATGTTCCCAGCCTGAGGGTCTTTTTTTGGGGTTTTTTGTCTATTTTACTGGAAACAGTACAACTGAACTTAATTGTACTGTTTGATGTAGAAACAGATCTGTTTGAAATAGACTTACATTTCATGGCAAGCCATAAGAATTTTATTCATTCACAATACTTGTTAGTCTGTTTTCTGTTTACTGTGAAGACTTCATGTCTCATACACAAAGCTTAAAGCTACAGAAGCAGTGAGATGCTGTCTTTACTAGTCAGTCACCTTGTATTCATGGCAGCTCTTTCCCAATTCCCTGTCCAGAAGGACATCCATGAGTGTGTCAGTGACATTGGCCATATTAGCAAGTGGCAAAGCACTCAACACAAAAGGGGAATATATACTGAAAAAGTATAAAGCCATCTAAGGAGAACTTTGGCTCTTACTGACTGGATATTCAAGCTTTGCCTACTTCCTTATAAACCTTCACCAGCAGAAGGAAGCAGAAGCATTTAGTTGTTTGTACATCTTTGTGCTGTGAAAGTTTTAGGAAAGGTGGGGTGAAGGGGTACAAGTGGCTTCAGGAGGCAGCACATTTGAAAAGATCCTGGAGTGTATTTACAGCAGTAAATGAGGTTTTTTTCCTATTAATGGAAGATACAGTTAAATCTAAATCACTGAAAGCTCAGCCTTTTCCTGGTTTATCCCCTATACATCTCTTTATGGTGTACTCCTAAATGTGCATTTGAAGAAAGGACACCTCTTTGAATTTAAAGTTCTGGAGTGTGATATGCATTTTTAGTGCAGAAGAATCAGGAGCCGTGAAATTCACTTTCCCTGTGAAAAGCTCACTTATCTTTGCTGCTGTGTGAGCTTGAGCCAGTTGGTCACTTAATCCTCTGCAGCAGGGTGGGAGAGAATCAGAAGCAAGAGAAGGAGGTGCCTTGTGGTTCACTTAAGGGATTGCCACCATCAGACCATTGCAGAGCCTTTCCCCATGCAATGGCTGCTCAGAGCAGCTTTCAGTCAGCTGTTTGCTTTCAACCTCTTGCCCACTGCCCTGGCACCATGGAGCTGCTGTTCAGCCAGAGCTGATCCCCAGTGTGTGTTTGCAGCACTGTCTGGGTCACAGGCCCAGGACACAGCACATGGGCTGCTGCTCTGAAAATGAACTGCACCTCAATCCAACTCACTGCAGCTGTTCTCTGCTTCTTCCCTAACCCATGCATGAAACAAGGGGCTGTAAAAGGTGTCAGAAATGGATCCACTCTTTTCTGGTAGACCAAACTGCTTGTTGACATTAGATATGTACTGAAAGGTTTAACTTGGATTAGGAGAAGCATTCCAATACAAATGTCTTCAAAGTATGAATTTAATTTACTGCTTAGATTGGTTAGTGGTTACCTTGTAATTTATTTATTTATTTTTTAATTGTAGATTTACCTCCGGCAGCAAGATAAAACAGCCAGCATTAACCAAAATATCCGTATTGCCAAGATGTCTCTGATTGACCTGGCAGGCTCTGAGCGTGCCAATGCAACCAGTGCCAAGGGGGCTCGTTTTGTGGAAGGGACAAACATCAACAGGTCCCTGCTTGCTCTGGGAAATGTCATTAATGCATTGGCTGACCCAAAGGTATGCATGTGCTGCTTTCCTGTGCAGTCTTTACCTCCTGGTGTTCTGTTAGCAATTTAAAAGTGCCAGGCTGATTGAATAATGTGGTTTATGTTGTTGGTGCTGCTCACATCATCATTCTCACATAGGATTGTCTTAAGGGTTTCCACCATCATAGATGTGATAGCTGAAAGAGAGTCCCAATGAGAGAGAATTCTCAAAAATGATGTGCAGCTGCCTAAGGATAGTGTCAAAGATGAGTGGTACCTGCTTTTCTTACCTACCCTCTTCAAAATCAAGCATGTATAGAGAAGCTTGCATGAGTACATGAATAACCTTACAATTAACCTTCAATCTTAAGGGGAAGCTGCTTTTATAGGCTAAAACAGCACCTCTTCCAAGTTGTTCTTTTGGGATCTCACATAAATCCATACACATATCCCTGCTCAAAGCAGTGAGTCAGTCTCCTGATCACCAGCTCAAGGCAAGGAATAGGTACAATTGTGTAGGACAATGACAAAACCTCCTGAAGGTTTGTATGAGTCCATTGTCTACCATAGCACTCTTGTTGTCCTTCTGCTCAACTAGCAAAATCCTCCTTTTAATATGCCAGGAGAAAATCAGATTTAATTTCCTTTCCTGATGCTGTATGTCCTCATCACCATCTTGTTGGAGGGGAAGGTGGAGTTTAAAATCTGTATCACTGACATATGAAAGAATTGTGTTGATTAATTTTACATGGGATTGGGTTCCTAGTGACTAAACTAAGTATCAGGAAATGAAAATTCTGTAGCTTCACAAAGCAGAGTATGTGTTGCCTGGGAAGTTGTGAAAGGTCCATCCTTGGAGGTAATCAAAGCCCTGCTGGGTGTAGTCCTTGCCATCTCACTCTAGCTGACCCTGCTTTGAGCAGAGGGATTGAACTAGAGGGATTTTAGAGGTCCTTCCCAATCTGGATGATTTTGCAAACTGAAAGTAGTTTAATGTAGTTTACTTTTTCTGTTAGGTGCCCCATCACAAAAATAGGAGTTGCATATCCAGACATCAGAAAGTAATTTAGCTAATACATGTGTTTTAAAGGTGTTGAACAGTTCCAAGAGACTTAAACTGTTGAAGATGTTTAGATACTTCAGAGAAAAATTACTCATATCAAAGAAAAATTCCATGGCTGTTTGTCATGGTTTTTGTTTCTGTTGAAATTCTTAGCAGACTTTTATAAAGTACAGTTAACTAAACCATAAATATATATATATATATCACTCTTTTTAGAGCAAGAGACACTTTCTTTATCGAAACAGCAAGCTGACTCGTTTATTGAAAGACTCTCTTGGAGGAAACTGCAGAACAATCATGATAGCTGCCATCAGCCCATCCTCTTTGTTCTATGATGATACCTATAACACTCTAAAGTATGCAAACAGAGCAAAGGATATCAAGTCTTCTGTGAGTATATTGCTGTTGATTGGTCTCTTGTCAAAGTACAATAATGTCATATTAAAATAAAAATAATTTCTTTTGGAATATTTTTCTTCGTGTCTGTCTCGAAATTTTGTTCCATCTTCTTTCTTTAGGGTCAACTCTTCCTTAGCTCACTGATAGGTGGAGTAGATGCATAGTAGATCCTAGATATGGTCTAAAAGCAACATGGCTTCATTAATGAGATGATGCTGCCAGTTTGAAACGGTTTGTTTTGTGAGCATGAAATTTAGAAATAATCCTCAGCTGGTAGAATTCACTTCCTTTTTTAGTGTCTTGCAATTACTTTCTCAGGACTGTGAGGTATATTAAAGGAATTTCTGACCAGTTGTACAACAGCCAGTCCAGGTTTGTACAGGTAGAATTCAGCTGGAGTCAAGAAGCTCTGCGAGATGGTCTTGATAAATGAAAAGCTGAAATGTCTTGTTTCTTCTGCTCTCTATTGTTTAATTTTATTTTTCATAATCTTTATTGCAGTTCCTACTTCTTTTTATGTAGTACAGGGTTCACTGTAGTTTCCATTTGTTCCATACTTAAAGGTAGTTTTTATAATAAAATGCACAAGATAGACATTGAAATAGTAAAACTAATCTGAATAAGTGCAGAATGTGCTTGCACGTGTAAATGTAATTATTCTTGGTTTGTTGAGGGAAATGTCCTGGCCATGGGTGTGCAACAGATGACAGCAAAGCCTGACAGTCATGTTCTTGTTGTGCAAGTCAGAATTTTATTAATCTTTCCTCATAATATAGTGTAACTGTGCAGCACATATACACTGTGTTTATTGTGCATGAAAACATGAAGGAGCTGCCTTTAAACTCTTACCTTGTTTCTTTACAGCTGAAGAGCAACGTTGTTAGTTTGGACAGTCACATAAGCCAGTATGCTAAAATCTGCAATGAACAAAAGAAAGAGGTATGTCAAAAATCTATTGATAAGAGGTTGGAAGATTAACTGTTAACTTTGAATATAGAAAATAGTTTGTGGGATTGAATCTATAAGATAATGTGGTTCTAAGTGCTTTGAAGTAAGAAAATTTTGTCTTCTGAAAGGAATATCATCTGCCATTTGTAAAGCTGTTCAATATCAGCACAAAATGATAATTTGGGGAAAAAAACCCAAAAACATATTTCAACTAAAAGGTGCTTCTTTTGGTTTAGATCCTAATGTTGAAGGAGAAACTGAGAGAATATGAAGAAAAGCAAGCAAGCATTCCTGAAAATCATAATTCTGCAGAACTTTCAAGCAGCCAGAGAGTGGAAATAGAAAGGTAAATGAGTCACATCATGAGCTTGCTTCCAAGCTGGAGTTTGTCTAACTTGTACAAGCATTTCTAAAACAAACCTTCTCTTTTCAGTATTGGTTTCCCCATTTGAACACTGCTTTACTTAGATCTAGGTATGGCTTTGCCTAACATGTTGTTTCTTTTTAGAACAACTTGGTGGTGGTTTTGAAATGAAGGGGGGATGTAGGAAATGACATGTGACAGGAAGGAGCATATGAGTGCTGGCTTCCAGCAAAGCTCCTTCCCAGGCTGTGTTTGTGGGTAGGCAGAATGTGGTTTGCATAAATGACAGCAGCTCCTGCTACTGTTGGCAGGCACTAATTCAAGTGGTGTCTTTCCTGCAAGGTTTGACAGAGACAAAACCTGGAAGTTTTTCTACAAAGGGTTCACTTTATGTTTGTAGATTCCTTATTTTCCCTATTGCTTTAATATTTCTTGGCCTGTTTTTCTTCTTGGTAGTTTTCTCATGTGGCAGGCTCATGAGAGAACACAAAATGTAACAAACTAAAATGTGAAATGTCAATTTACTGCAGAAGCCATTGTATTCCATGAAGAGGGTAGGTTTTGAGTGAAAGACTTTCTAGATGTGTCCCTGCATATCTCATATTTCTGACAATTACTCACCTAAGTTGATTTAGCTAACTTTTTTGGCCTTTGAATGTGCTATTTTTTAACCTGGAGAACTTTCTTGAGCTATAGTAAAAAGCCATTCAAAGCAAGATGTTCTCTAACTGTGCTTTATTTTAGTGGCATTCCAGACATTTCAATAAACCCTTTCATTCAGGTTATTTAAATGTAATTTTCAAAAGAAGTGTGGGCTTTTAAGTCATGTTGATAGTTCTGACAGTTTCCCTGCATATTTTTGCACTGTATGTCTTTAAGATTGATTTTAATTTCCTGTGATTTGCCCTTTATTTCATTCTTTGTGTGTGGGAAGAGTCAGTCAAGGGCAAGGTCTCTAAAATATCTTTTCAAAAGTCTGGACATATTCTATGCCAAGATTTGCTGGTCAGAGAATGTTTGTTTGCATTTCATTGGGATGAAAAATCCAATGGGCCACATAGAAACCTGTCCCAGTCTCTCTGGATGGCAGAAAGAATGTGGATGTCTCATTCTCTGCTTTCTCATGAATATCCTGCCAGGTTCATCACACTGGTGTGGTGTGGGTAATGAGCTGATTTCTCCCATTCATTCACTGATTTTGAAGGTATTGTGCTGTCTTCTCCCTTTTAGTTGGACCAGGGAAGAGAGCCTTGTCCATGATCTTCTATTTTGGTCCAACTCCCCATGATTTTTGCACCACTGTTGTCTGAAAGAGACTCACTGAGTACATCACTTGTTTCTACAAACCTAGAAATCATTCCTCCTTCTGCTAAAGCTTGGAGATGTGTTGTCTGCCAGCCCCTGAAGTCTTGAGCCTGTTGAGGGTAGACAGTGGACACTGGCTCAAGAGCTACAGCTAGCAGGTCCTTGAGCTCTTTGTCACTGGGTGCTGTAGGGGCTTCACACCCTGGATGTGCCTACAGGGTGGCTTTGTAGTTTTTCAAGTGAAGACCAGGTGGTAAAGATAATTCCAGAAGAACAGAAATGTGCTGATTGAAAGACTGAATCCACAAATGCTTTTATACTTTATGCTGTGTTTGGAACACTGGTGAATATAAGTACACAAAAGGTTGGTTTATCAGTAATGGCTCCTCACAAGCAGGGTACATAGAATCAGAATCTCCATCCTCACCTGAATTATACAGCTTTTTACTGTGATGGAAACTGAGAGGATTCCCTTTGATTGCTGTGTTTCCCAAGCAGCTGGGAGGAGCCATGTTTCTGTGGGTGCTGTGGGGGACAGAAATTCCCCAGGCAGTGTACAATCAATAGTACAGCTGTATAAACAGGGCAAGAACTCTGATACTCCACAGCTGCCTGTTCCATTATTATAGAATCTTCTAGGTTACAAAAAACTTCAAAGATCATAGACTCCAACCATTAATCTATTGATCCTTAAAGAAATAATACTTATAAATTCTGTGTTTTAGTACAAAATTTTCCTAGATATGACAGCATCCTCTAGACTCAGTGAAAACCTCTTGTATTTCTAAATCTGTGGAGAAGAATGATTTTCTGAATTCTGTTTCTTTTAAAAAGATGAGTAATAAAACACTCAGAATAGAATAAAAGACTCAGTTATTCAAACTTTAGACTGTGAAATGGAATTGCTACTTCTGAAATACTGGCAAGAAGTCAATTACATGACAAAAATGTCTCCTCAAATTGTTCTGCAGTTGAACCTGGGGTGTTTTTTAGCATTTTTACAGTTTTAATTTTATGGGGGTTTTTAATACTAAAAACTGTACAAGTTCAGATGTTGCATGTTTTTAGAGCACTTGCATGTTGAACTGTGCTTTTATTGTTATGTGAAGTCCTAACAACATAGGATATAATGAAATACTTTTTATGTGAGGTTGGTTATTAATGAGATATACAGTATTTTTTGGCCATTCAGGAGTGAATTGAAAAAGTCCCAGCAGTGAAAGTTATGTTGCAGTATGGCAAAATGCTTCCAGGTCTTCTTATTGTTCTTTTGTGTTGCAGACCAGGGGTAACCAGATAACTGGTTACTCAGTAACTCCTTGAGTACCATCTACCACTAGTTTGGTTTCCCCCTGGCCTAGGATGTGTTAAAACATGATGAATGTTCTGATTTTTGTCATCCATTAGTGATGAAAATTGTTCAGCTACTCCAGGGAAAGTGAGCATCCTCAGACCTTTGTGGTTTTCCTTCTTTTTGAGGATAGCTGGCAGGTTTTTGTACACCTTGTGTGTCTATGGCAACAGTAGTCTGGTGTGTTTAATGAATTGATGGGAGAAGGGGAGAACATTGGTATTTAGGGTCTTCTGGAGTGTCTGAAAGGTGTCTGAAGCTTCTTCACATAAAACTTTTAAATCCCAGTGTTGTCTTTGTAATTAAGACAAGATTTATTTTTAGTGACTCCTTCAAATTTTCTCATCCCATTTTCAAATGCCTAAAATTCTTACTGATGTACTGATATTTTTAGTGCCTGTGTATAATAGGCTTTACTCATTTCCTTTTAATTTCTTTATATTTATTTAAATAATTTGGAATTGAAAAATCTCCTACCAAAGGAGATGATCATAAAAAGTCCTCAATAAATAATTATTATCCTTTGGCTTTAGATACAAAGAAATACTTAAAAATATTTTTGCAAACCGTGAGGAAATCAGGAAAGAATACCTCAAGGTGGAAAAGAAACTGAAGGAAAACACACTAAAGAAATATTACCAGAATCAATGTCATGAACAAATTCAACTGATATGCTCTGAAGAAAGAGTAGAAAAGGTGAGTTTTCTGTAATGTAGTGCAGGGTATCATCTCTCCATTTTTGTATAATTGTGTAAATTTTGTTTGAGTAATTATGTAATGAATTCATGCATAAATATTTAATTAATATGGGACACACATTATCACTCCTCTATGACTTTTGATGTAGTGACCTAATTTTTGAGGTAAACAGCAGAGTGAAGTTGTCTTCTGAATAGAAAAGACTCCCCTTTGCCTTGTGAGGACACTACCTTACTTATCTCCAGCTTGCTGTGGCTGGTTTTGTGCCTTTTAGTTGTCATATTTCAGAAAGAGTACAAACATCAGAAGAGTGATGTTTGAAGATGGAGGATTTTCCTTTTACTCAGTGCTTTATCCTTTAGCAGGCTTTTTGTAGGACCTACTACATAGAGAAAACAGAACAATTGCTCCTTCATCTTCATTCATGAATTACTTGGTTACATTATATCAAAGTAATGAAAAAAACACAACATTTCTATATGAAGAGAATTTGGTGAGCATCATTTGAAAGCTTCCACCTTAAATGCTGATTATTTTGAGGGGGATTTTTAAATTTTTTTAGGCCACTTGCAAGCGGGACGTGAGGCTTTCAGCCCTGAACAGCCACTGGGTGCGCATGCAGAAGAAGAAGGAGGAGCAGAGCAACCTCTTTGAGGAGAACACCAAGTGGCTGCACCGCGTGGAGAACGAGATGCGCCTCCTGGGGCAGGATGGGGGCATGCCTAAAGTAAAATACCCTGCACTTTGTCATGGTTGGGCATGGGGAGGAGCTTGTAAAATACCCTTCACTTTGTCATGGTTTGGGATAGGGAGGATCTTGTAAAATACCCTTCACTTTGTCATGGTTTGGCATGGGGAGGGTCTTGTAAAATGCCCTTCACTTTGTCATGGTTGGGAATAGGGAGGATCTCAGGTTTTCTGGTGTTTTTGCACCCTGAGAGTTGATGATAGGGTTTGAAAGAGAGCCAAGGACAGGCAGCTGCTTTGAAGAGTTGTTTATTTTTTTCTTATCTCTAAAAGTTCTCTCAGTCCAGTGTGATGTTCCCAGGAAGGCAGAAAAGCAGAATCTGCCCCTCCTACAATGGCACCTGAACTTTTATAATCTAAACCACATTAACAATGTTTTCCTTTAAGTACCAATAACTGACCCAGGTCAGACAGTGAAATCTCACCAAAACCCAATCAAGGAAAGACCACCAGCCCTGCAAAGATGGAGAGGAAGAAGAATCAGGAAGAGATGCCCAACACACCCACTTCCTTCCATCTTTGCCCCATTCTATCTATATAGTAAAATCTAAAAATTCTATTTTTCACCTTGTGACCTAACAAAAATCACACCAATCAAACCCACGTGGACTGCATCTCCTCTTTTAAACGTGGCAGTGTTATCCTAGGGGTTAGAATGAAAAGAATTGGTATTTTTTGCTCTTTTGGCTCTGTCCCAAGACCCCCAGGGTCCTGAGCCTCCATGGACCCCCAAAGGGGTAACCCTGTTTCCTTCAGGAGAAGAGCTGGAAAAACGGTAAAACCTCTGAGTTAAGAACAGCTTAGTAATTGAAATAAAGTAAAATGTATGGGGGGAGCATACAGGAAGTGGCAAATGTGTTTGGGCATGCTTAGATAAGCATCCATGTGTGCCTGTTGGATGTTTAATGCTAATTGCAGCACACACACTATTGGTCAAAGGAATCTACAAAGTTATATTTATGCATGTAAATAAAGATCAAATAATTCATCATTTTCTACTAGGAAATTTTATTATAATAATGTATCTCCACTCCATCTTTACTTTTCAATATAAGCTCATCTAATATTATTTTGAGTTTAAGTTTTAGTTTCTTCTTACCAGTTTGATGTACAGCTGTCTAATTTTCATTTTTATTCCTGATTTCCCAAAGGAACTTTATCAAGATCTGCAGTATTGCCATTTAAACCTGGAAGCTCAGGCCCTTAAAGCCCAGATTGAACACATGTTGTCTCTGGTGTCCCTTCAAGATCAGTATAATAAGCAAACAGAAAAGTAAGTATGATTTCATGGCAGGTGGGATAACACTTATGTTCTGACACTTGTAACTTGAGAAGACCTATTTAGAGAATTTAGTTTGAATTGAAACACATGCAAGATTTTTCTAAAGCTTTTTGTTTTCTGGGTTAAAATAGTTTAGTTAAGCAAACTTCTCTTGCTGTTTTACAGAGTTTTAAACACTGCACTTCCTGTTCTTCGCAAGCAATACCTGATTCTGAAAGAAGCTGGGTTAACAAATGACACAAGTGAGACTGAATATGCAGAGGTTGAGCAGCTGATTCAAAGGCAGAAATCAGTAGCTTGGGCTGATCAGACTGAAGAAAAGAGTCAAACTCAAAACCATGAAGTAGAAATGTCAGCTCTCTTCTCATTCCCTCAGCTTGTGAGCAGACCAAACACCCCGTGCCGTGAGTATATCATTAATTTCTTCTCTGTTGAAAGTACTTTTAAATATCTCCTGCCACAGTCAGATATCATCCATAAACACAGATGTGCACTTCTGCAGATACTGAAGCCAAATGTAAAAATTAGATCTCAGACCCACTTCCTATAAATTTTGCACTATTCTTGATTGGATATAGGAAATAAATTTACTTTTTCAATGGCTAGACACAGACTGCAACAGATGAATTCATCCTCTTCTTGTTATAACATACCCCATGTCTCAATGTTCATAGATGCTGTGAGTGCTATTAAAAATTGCATTTGAATCTTTCATGATACATTGATGGGAAAGGAGTCATGGTGTTAGTTGGTTATAATTCTGTTAAAGTGACTTGAAATGCTAAGCAGGTATAGTTTTGTGTAGTTTCTAATAAAAGCCTTGAGTGAGATGAGATTTACTGTTAATTACAGGTTCACTTGGAATCAATTTACTACAATATTTTAGAAATTTGTTTCCAAGGGGCAAAGGATTCACCATATCTACCCTGGAAGTGTTTTGCTGTCTCCTGATGGCCCCAGTTTTTTTCCCCATAACTTCATATAGCTGCCTTTCCTTCTTCAGCTGTGGAGTTGCCCTGGAGCTCAGTCTGGGTAAAAAGGGAGAAAGAATCCTCACAGACTGTGCTGTCCTGATGGATTGCATGCAGAATTTCATCCTGACAGGGCAACTGCTCTGGGGCCCATGGTTGTGTTTTGTGCTGTGGATAAGGAGCCCTCCACACCCTGAGGATTTCTCATTACTGCTAATAATCCCTAACTGACAGACACCCATGGGTAACAAGGGAAAAAGAGATAAATGCTGCTTCAAAAAGTACTTCAGCTTCTCAAAAGCTGGTAGTTCCAAAAAGAGCATTGACCCCTGGTGAACTGGGAAATGAGTTCCCTCCTTTTGAGAGCTTTCTTCTTCTCTACAGCTTGAGAATTATTTTATCAAAACCATGTATTGCCCCTCTTCTCATAAAGATTGTGTGAGATATTTTTTGGCACGTGTTTGTGTAGCTGTTGATGATACCAAATAGTTGATTCACTGCCTGCAATATGAAGTTCAGACTGTGTTGGCAGTGGGCTGGAGTTTTTTTGGTTGGCTTGGGGTTTTTTTTCATGGGTGGCATTGGTTTGATTTTAGTTTGGGTTGTTTTTTCTTTTTAGTGTGTGTTTTGCTGTTGTTTCTGCAGAGAGGAGGAAAAGAAAGTCAGCAGGCTTGCATGCTTACACTTCTTATTCTGCCCATGTTAGTCATTCAGCAAGGTTGAAAGCTGGTATTTATTTTAAATCATAGGTATATGTTTTTAGATACTGGGTTTTTTTGTGTTGAGGTACTTTTTTTTTTTTTCTAGAATAGGTAGGGACACTAATCCAGAAGCTCTGTAATATCCTTTGTAATGAAATATTGATTGTAATGATTCATACATAGGTTATCATTGTTGTGAATTTTAGCTTCTGATGCTAGTAAGCTTTCTAGAGTTCTTGATTAATCTATTTCTTTTTACCTTTCTTGAAGTTCTGTGTTGTAGGAGGCCTAGTTGTTTCTTAGTGAAACTAATACTAAAATGACTATTACTTAAATTCCACATGAACTATTTAAACATGAACATTTTATTAAAATCATTAGACATTATTTAAAGGGACTTCTTGAAAACCTTATTTGTAGGTTTTCCAATTATTCTCTTATCCTAAACATTGTTGAACTTTATGTTGAAGTTAGCAAGTGGGCACTGTTTTCAGTTCTAAATGGCGTCTTTGGCTGGACATTAACACAAAAATATTTTGTGGTATTTTTATGTTTTTTCTTTGCCTTTTGGTCTTTGGAAGAGGAAAAAGGAGGCATTGGTGTCACTCCTTTCCCCCTCTCATTAGATGCAGGATAAAACATGGTAGAAGCAACTGTTCTCCAAATGTTGCAACCTTTAGGTGTTACCTAAAATACTAATGGTGTTGAGACAATCATTTAAATACAAGTGGGGAGGAAAAAGGTAATCCACTTACTAGTGCTTGAATTTTTTTTTCTGTTCAGCACACAAGCACAACTAAATAGCTGTAGTTCAATTTTGCTTGAATTTACATTTAAAATATTTGGACTGTTAAATGATGCTGTGTTATGGAAATCCACTTCTCTTGTGCAGAATGTATGCAACATACTAATAAAAGAAAATCATCATAAGTCAGGAAAAATACATGAGCATGGGAAAATACAAAGTAGTTCAAGGGCAGCATCCCAACCAGAAATGGGAAGGATGTGTAGTCATTTCTTTTTTTCTTTAAAGATGAAATAATTTATTCAAGAATCCAATTCCTGCTTCCTGAAGTTTTCTTGGAAGGATGCTTGGTAAATGTTGGTAACAGCTGACCTAAGAACTTAGTGAAAAAATAGAGAGTTTTAAACAAAACTCCCTTGCACCTTTGATGCATTGATATTTTATAATCTATCATTTGTTCAGGGTGTTGGGAAGGAAGTGGTCCAAAGTGGAAAAAACCCAAAAGAACCAAAAAACCACAGTGGTTGTTATTCCTTATGTAAAACCTCATATTTCACATGTAACATTTGCATGAACTGCATCTTGTCATCAGGAAAGAGCAGTGCATTTCAGTTCCTGTGATTTGGTTCTTATTTTTATTTTGAGAGATATAATTTTTTAATCTCCCATTTAATATAAATGTATGTTTCTTCTCTAAATAATTTAGGGGAGAAGGTAAAGTTAATTGATGGCAATGCAATAATTCCTTTATATGAGATGTAAGTCAGGAGCATTTAGATTGAGGAAGGGAGTGTACTAGGTCAGCTGGTAACAAATCTCAGGTATTACTTTCAGCCTATGTTACACATTAGAAAGACAATTTTTTGAGGTAAAACCCCTCTGCAAAGATGAGATAGCACTCATGTACAAAACACAAAACATTGAGAAAATGTTCATTCATACATTCTTCAGTGTAGGCTTACAAAATAAATAATTGTATCTCTTGTTGAGCTCAGAATTCTCTAGGGATGTGCAGTGTCCATCCCTTACCCATATTTGGAAGTTTCAGCCATTAACAAACTACAGGTCTCTCTTTAGTTACTGTGTGTTTAAATTGGTGCTGGAGCAGGAACCATCTGTATTTACAGACAGTGCTGGATTCTGTGTGTTGCAGAACATCAATCAGGCAGTAACTACTGCAGCCACTTCTTTAATGACACAAACTTTGTCTGCTGTTCTTTGAGAGAACCATGGCAATGCTCAAATGCAAATTAATTGTTCCTGGGTGTTTTCACATAAAAATTAAAGTATTTTATGTCACATAAATAACTTTTCTGATTACAGGCACTGTCTTTGAAAGGTCAAAGCAACTACAAAGTAATTTCTGCAGAATAGGTAAAACCATGAAAGCAGGACGAATTAACTAACTAACTTTGGAATTAACATTTGCTAACTGGTCCTGAAGAAGAAAGTCAAACTAGTAATTGATGTGGGGAAAAAAAAATCTAAAAAATGTAAAGAGGATAGTAAAGGTGAAAGAGTAGGGAGATTCATTCTGGGTTTTGTTAAAAGTCTTCTACAGAAATAAGTTCTTGGGATACAATTCTAAATGTTCTTACTTTATAATATGAACTGATTTTGATACTGTTATAAGGTCCTTCTTCCTACCAGGAGTTTCAAAATGGCAAAAAATTTTGGCTGATTTGCAGTAGTGCCTAAATCTTTGTTTCTAATGAAGATTTCTTCCTTGGAAGGGGTCTCTTATGTATTAAATAGTATAAAGTCATAGTGTGGTAGGAAAAGATAAAGATGTTTTCTGGCCATTCATTCAATGTTTCTATGGTCAAATTATCAAGGCAGTCAATTCCTGTGAATCAACTCTTGGTTTCTAGTGAAAGCTAACTAAAGTTTATATGCTTTGCCAAAGCACACATACACTTCACTACAGGAGTTGCCTCCTATCTTGTTTTTCCTTTAGCTTTTGAGATCTTTAAATACCTTTTGTAAAATTCTGACCTTAATTATCAGTTAAATTTATTGCTGTATACAGGAAATGCTGGCTTTCCAATATAGTCTTTTTTTTTTCACATATACATTAAAAGCTTAGGTTAAGCTTGTCTATGCTTAATGTAACCATAAATGTGCAATTTAACTGTTTGTCTCCAGGAAAGCACAAGCAGTGGAAACAAGTTCATTTAAGAATAGATTTGGGTGCCCATTCTTAAGTGTTCATTAATGTGGAGCCACACAGCATTCAGAATCCAGACTGATGGGTGGAGAGCTGACTGGTATTTGCAAGTGTTTCTTTGAATGGGGAAGTTCCTGGCACTGTTTCAAGCATCCCATTTCCAGAAGCTTTACTGTTACCACTGAGAGAATGGAATTGATTTATTGGAGGGGGAAAAAAAAAAAGGCATCCATTGCCTCCCCTTGTCACAAAGATTCTGATCTGAAAAGTCAATTTGTTATTTTGTATGGCAGGAAAAATCTGGTTTAGTTGTACATAGTAAAAGATTGGATTAAAAGTAGAAAAAGCATGTGTGTTGAATAGGAAAGATTTGTTATTAAGTAGCTCTTTCATATTGTTTTATGTGACTTCTGAGTATTTTTTCTCATGCTGTGTAAAACAGTGCACCTGATCCCTGGGACTGGCAAGAGTGCAGCCTGGATTTGAGCCTTTTTCAGTTCACAGCTGCTGTTTGTGAACCTGTGCAGAAACTTGCCATCACAGTGATGATGCCTTTGGGTCACAGGAATATTAAATAATTGAAATGCATTGACTAGACCTCATTTGCAATTTGGAATTCCATGAGTCAGTTGTTCAAAGAATGAAAACATATGATTAGAATTGTAATTTGATCAATCAGTGGCAGCCCAGAAATGTTTATTGAAATGAACACATTAATATTTAATTTCACTTTAGCAGAACAACCTGGTGGACTTAATTTAGCACAGTTTCCAGAAATAATCCCCTTATGCCTGTATTAGCATGAGTTCCAGAAGAAGACAAGTCTTGGCCATTATTTTGTCCCTGATGTCAATTAGAACTAACTCAATTCATCAGAGTTGTTTTGCCATGAGCTCTGCTCACTTTTCCTGTGACTCATGTTTCACACATAGTGCATTCTGCTTCTGCTATTAATGCACAGGGCTGTAAATATCTGATATTGCTATGTTTCTTGGCAGATAAATCAGTTCTTCTGAGCAGTCTTCTGGGACAAATGAGACAGCAAACTAAGGACCAAAACCACCTCATGTCACTGGCTGGGGGTGGTTGAGCAGTGCATGATGGCTTTTATGTTCCATTTCTGAGTGAATCTCTTAAATACTGTCTCAAAGAATTTTGACAGTTATCTTTTATACACATCAGCATGAAATTAAGGATCAGAAAACAAGTGATTTCTTCTCCAAAATATATTTGGAATAATGCTTATTTTTAAAAAGATGTATGGTAGCTGAAAGTACTAGTTAAGGAAATCAAACTTCCAAATTTTTCTTTTAAGCTACTTCATCAAGTTAACTGCAGCTCTTCTGTAAAGTATACAAGTGATTCATTTTTGTATATGAAATAAAAAATATCACTGAATTAGGATGATTATATTGATGCAAAAGATTGAAGGAGATCTAAAACATGGGCTATAAGCATAATTTCCCTGCCTTACTATGGAACATGTTGGATAATTATGGGGTTTTTTAATAGTTGGAGCATGTTGTTTATCTTTCAGTAGGAAAATAATGAGAATACTTAATGATTACCATTAGACATCCATTCAGGAAGTACTTGGATTTGTTCTTTAAGGAAATATAAATAGCCCTGGTTCTCCACTGTATCATCTTCAGAACCTTGTATTTAGAAATACATGGAAGTAGCAGAGTTTCTGTAGCACCTTCTGTTGTCTGAATCCCTTTTACATAAACTTCTCAATAGTAGCTATTAAAAACACTTCCAAAAAAGTTAGCAACCAGCTTCAGTATCTTGCCTCCCTAATAAAATGGAAATAGAAACACTGGCAATTCTTTATTTTGTGGGTCCAAATGTTCTTCTTGCTGTATTTTTATTTACCTGAGATCATAACTGTTTGGAGCTATACACTGCAGAACAACAAGCTCAAGTGGAATCAGGGTTTTGGAGTTGTTTCTGTCACATCATATTTGGTTGATGTTATCTAGTGAAGCCAAGCTAAATACAATATTGCTGGTGATGTTTGTTTGCCTGTTCACTGTGTTAGGAGCAACCTAATACTTCCACAAAAAGCCATGGGAAGGGACATGTCCTAAGTATTCTTTATTATTCCCAATGCTTTAATGACAAGAAAAGCTTGTTGTGTTTTAACTTAGTTTTACAATGAGTTTTATTCCAGAGCTAAATAGATTTTAAAAATAGGTCTTTATTTTTACTAACAGCTTGTGTTTGCCTTATATAGAATTCCTGCAACTATGGTTATTAGTTTACTTGTATTACAGTGCAAAGTGCTCTCCATTATGATGGAATTCATCAAATTATTTATGTTGGCAGTACTTTTGTGTTCTTTACGTATTTAGTTAATGATTTAAATGTATTTAGTATTTACAGTTCATTTTAAAATGCTTCCAATATTTAGGCCTGCAGAAGCTTCTAAACCTTGGCACTCCCACCAAAATGTTCCTCCATCAGACTTCCTTCTAGTAACTTTAGGACATTAGCAAAACCTCAGTGTCTTACAGTAAGCAAACTTTCTGAAACTGAAACCTCCCCATCCTAATGCAACAATGGGCTAATAGAATTCTAACCATTATTTTTCCTGAAACAGACATTCAGATGCATATAAGTAGGAGTAAAAACTAATAAATGAATATTTTAAACGTGTCCTGAGGCATTTAATGGATAGTTCTTTCAGACACTAGATTATATAAACATTATTTTTGTATTTAAGAATATAAGATGTCAGGAGACTTTTTTTAAAAAATATCTGGATTCAATTTTTGGTTGTGATGACTGGAATTTTTTTTTAAGATTTGTTAGTCTGTTACATTGAGATAAAAATTGTACTTACTAAAACAAAATTAAAGAGCAAGTACATAATGAAGCATAGCATTTTTGATAGTGTCAGATGTTTTAAATTGTTCCTAAATAAGTTTGTTTGTTTCTAAATCCAGCCAAGTCTTGGAAAAATGTCTTTATCACAGTGGGCCTATTTTATTTGGGGTGAAGGTAAAGATGATTTGGGGAACACTCAGGCCCTGTTTCACTGCTGTGTCCATTCCACTACTCATGGGGAATATTCTGAATTATCTTAGTGCTTAGGTTACAATCAGGGCACTGCATCTCAGCAACCTGCTGCATTTCACCTGGTGAGAGCAGGCTGTAGATTAGATGTTGGATAAGATCATAGTATAATCTGCATTTTAACATAGGAAAGGTCCTTCACATCCCCAAAGTGAGCTGCACATAGGTGCACACCCAGAAAAATTCACAATTCACTTATTTCATGTCAGGTAGTCCTCTCAGGCTCAAGTTTTCCATGTTGTTTCTTCAAAGCTGGAAGCAATGTAATGAAACTTGTAATCTTTCTTGTAGTTGTCCACACTCCTTTGTTCACTCTGACACTGAGTGAGGAATAAATGTTTGCTTTGTTTTTCAGTGGTTTCCTTACTGAATTAAGTTGTGGCAAGATAGAACAGACTCATGGCCTAGATCTAACCATCTAATTTGTACACACTTTGATACTACCTGTTGTATCCTCCTGGTTCAGGTCTGGGTCTCATTGTGGTCTTTAAATCTTGGCTGTTCCTTAGAGCTCTATTTTGTGTCTTCAATTGGGCACCATCTCATGTAGCTGGGTATCCAATCCCATGGCATGTCCAGTACCAAAGTGTGTAGGCAAAAACAGTGCCAGGATCATCCCTCACTGATTTTCTTCAGTGAGGGTCTTACTTGGGCCTTTCCCCCAAGATATCTGATTTCTGAGGGTGCTTGGGGAGTTGGATTTCTTAAAGCATCTTGGCAAATTGGGTTGCAACTGGACGAGGGCAAAATCAAGTGGAGCCTGAGAAATGGTGAGCAGAGAAAAAGCTACAATTATTTAAGCCTAACTTTCTGTAACAAATCAAGCTTGTGGAGGTGAAATTACTCAATACATACATGTTTTTAATCAATTTTTGTCCTGTTCAAAGAATGTTTTTGGAACAGTTAAAATGCCCTAAGTGTTAACACATGAGAGAGAACTGTAGAAGCATTCAGGCTGTGGAGTTCAAACTGGCTTTCTTAGTCTGAGGCAAAAATAGAATGAAACTGAGAAGAAATAAATATTTATCAACACTGTTCTGGGAATACCATAGCTAATTCCTGAGTGACTTGCATCAGTTTAAAAAGCAGGAGTTCTTTTTGCAGTTCAGTTGCTCACAGGCATGAAACAGGCAATGCAGAAAGAAGTATGAATCTGTGGCTGCCAGCTGAAGGGGATCCAATCCATAGGCATTTTAAGGATACTAGGCTTCATTTCTTAAATTGATACTGGAAGTTAAATATAGAAGCACTTGGGGGTTTGACAGTCCTCTCCTGCTTTTGATTTGTTTATAAAGAAATTCAGTAGTTTTTTTGTTATTAGCTGTGTAAATCACCATTTGAACAGTGAGCTGTGTCTTTAAATGATCCTCCTTCCCTGAAAGCTTGAGTAAAACAAAGGCCTTTTCTCTCTTACTTTGGACATTGCCTTTATCACCACTTGCTTGAAATTAAAAACATTCTGACAGGTAAAGGAAAATAGTTTCAATCAGGATGAATGAGAATGGCCAATAACACTGTACTGCTGGGTGTATTTTTCAGAAAGGCAAGAACTTTGCTCCCCACAGTTGATACAGCAGAGTGACAGAATCCTAGTGACTTTTGTTTCCCCCTTTGCAAAACCCTGCTTTCTCATTTGTGGTGCCAGAGAATTTTGTCCTTCTAAATGGTTCTGTGTCCTTTTTCAAGTCTCTCATTCTGCATGGTACTTGCTGGGGAAAAAATGGCTGTGATCAGGAGTCAGCTCCAGATTACTGTGATTGCACCACCTGAAAATACAAGTTTTGCCATGTTGGTGCAATGCTTTTCAATACTCTTCCACTCCCTCTTGTCATGTGTCAGATCTTAGCTGGGATTATTTCTGTAACCTCTGGGATTAACTAAACCAACCTATGCATCTTTATAATACTTTGAGTGTCACAGCCAATGCCATCTTAGACACTGCTGCAATAGAAATAATTTCAGTTGTATGATCAAGTTGATATGTAAATGAAATAAATAATATTCGTAATAATTTCTGCTAATGTCTCAGTAGGGAAGAGGAGGGGGAAAAAGCAAGTTTTAAGTCATATGTGCTGTTAGATGTGCTAACCATTGTTACTTATGTGTCACAGGCACCTCTTTTGGATTGCCATCCCAAGAAATGAATAAAAATACACAACAAGTATTAGAACACACAGAACCACCACAGAAGAGAACCAGGAGGAAGCTAATGGACTCTCCAGTGCCAGCTCCAAGTCCAGCTGCCTCCAAACAGTGCAGCTTCCAGCAGCTGGAGGATTCTCTTGCCAAGGATGTGTACCCCATAGTGTACACCCCAGACTCGTGCAGGAAGGCAGCTCAGAGCTGCTGCCCCCAGGCTGTGGCAAACTTGACTTCGCACCTGGCAGGTCTGGGGGAGGTCAGTGCCTGCAGGACTGAGCTGCCAGCCAGGAGGGCCAGCATCATGGACACCACCTGTGATGTGATCCCTGAGTGCAATGAAGCTGTCATGAACTCAACCATCATTCTCTACGAAGGTACAGATGAAACTGCTGAAGTGTCTACTTACTCATCTCTGAAGGAGTCACAGCCATGCAGCAACAGCATTGTGCAAAGGTACTTTCCTTTTATAGGGGTGAGAAATATTCCCAGGTAATTTAATCCTGTCTACCTTTACAGCTGGGTTTTCCCATTTGTATCAGTTTGATAAATAAACCCAACATTTTGAAAATCAAAACCTCAGTTTTGATCAACATCAAATTCAATTCTGCCATTATTTGAAAACAGTAGTAGATTAAGTGACAACAAATGAAGTTGAAAGCTTATCCTGTTTTATAAGATATGTACCAAAAAGAAAATTCAGCATTTTTTAAATTGATTGTGACTGTAACTTGTAACTCAGGTAAGTTACTTTCTCTAAGCCTTGTTTTCTATCTGTAAAATGGACACTAAATCTCTCCACATTGTGAAATGCCCTGCTTAAAGCTGCTGTGCATGTCTGAAGTCTGCAAAGCTGCCTCAAATAACATTAATAAAATTAATTTCCAATTTTGGTTTTCAACTTACCATATGTTTGTTTACAGTTAAGAACAAATTAACTTGACTTCTACCAAGAATGGTTTTTTAAAATGTAATTCTTATTTCAGATTTGATCTTTCTTCCTTAAGAAGCAAAAATTCTGCTCCAGTATTTGAGAAACCCTCATATATGGCAATGACTTCAGCTGCTCAGAGAAAAAGAAAGATATTAAGGTAAAATTCATTTCTATACAAAACGAATTTTCATTTCTTATGTTCTTACTTCGGTTTCATTATTCTGTTTCAAATCTGAAAACATCTTATGCAGGTCCAAATGACTTCTGTATGGCATGTTCTGATTCAAATACGTTTGAATTAAATTCATTTGTTTTGTTTTGTTTTTGTTTTTTCAGGTAAATTCAGTAGGTTATTTCTCTTTAGTCTTGGTTTAAGAACTTCTGTTTTAATGATTGCAAACTCATGTCATGTCTTGTGTAGCTGCTTCTAATCAATATAGGAAGATGGCACATCATTTTAAAAAGAGAAATTTCATCATCAATTAAAAATCTTAAGTTTTCAAAAAACTTTGGTGGATCATATTAGAAACTACCAAAATAGAAAGGAGGGGGAAAAATATACACAACAATTCTTACATGGTCAACTTTGATTTTCTGGTAATTCATTTTCAGCCTCATATATCATGACTTAATTTTTGAGATCTGATCTAGGAAGAAGTTTTGTATCATCACTTCTGGTTTATGACCCTAAAAGAGGCTTGGTAGTAGAAGCACCAGAAAAGCTGAAACTGAATAGACAACAAGTTGAATTTTAATTTTTGTGTGTGTGTATTTCTTTGGTTGCTTGGTTTTGGGGGGTTTTTTTAATGTATTTAAAACCTGATTAGCTATGAAACAGATTTTTTTTTTCCTATTTCCAAAAGCAAAAACTGATAGAACCTTTTTTAAAATCATGTTACAAGTCACCTGTTGCTAGACAGTGAGTGGAGTGCCACCACACAGGTCTTACAGAGTATCTCAAGACTGTTGGGACAAATCTATAGATGGAGCACAGGACATGGAAGAAACTTAAGTGCCTTTTTGTTTATTAGCATCTTTAAACTAGAGAAATATCCTATAAATCAGATTCATCTGATCTAGTCTCATGTTACTGTTCTGGTAGTTATCAATTACTGCTCTGAACTGTCTTGCTAGGATGAGGAATAAACTCTTACTCTAGGATAAGAAAAGAGGCATTGCTCACATTTTCAAATGGCTGATTATGAATTCAGCACAATAAATCACTTGGTCTCTCTGAAACCAAGCTAGTTTTTTCTATGTTCTCTCTAGGGAGAGGTATGGGAATGTTTGGAGCTTGATTTATGTAGTTTTAAGGTAAAAGTTCTCAGACAGGCTTTTGAAGTCCTTTTTTATTGTAATAATTTTAAAACATATAGATAGATAGATATGCTTATTTCTTCCCAAAAGACTTGCTCTTTCTGCTCCCCTGGTTTCTTTGGTGTCCCAAACATGTTTCCCAGTACACTACAGAAAAATCCCACAACTTTTTATAGAGCTCATTCTGCCTCAGTAACTTGTCTGTGGACTGAAATTCTTTATGGTTTTGTCTAGCAGTTGGGGATGAAGAGAAGGAATGAAAATGCATTTGTGAAGGAGAAAAGGAGTGTGCTCTTACTTTTCAGAGTGCCTTCATTCCATTCTCTTCTTTACTTTTTCCTTCTTTTCTCTCCCATGCTTTCCTTGATTGAAGTGGCTCACTCCAGTCACTCATCTCCTACTGATGTTAGAATAAAAATATAAATTTCAGTGATATTGTCCACATTAGAAATATGATTTGAAACAGTTGTATTTTGAGGATAAGGGATTAGAGGCAAGTCAGTCATAGGAGAGACTATTTTACCAAATAATGTTACAATAATGTCACATTCTTATTGGCACAAGTTCTCTTGCAAGAAGCATGCATGAGTAGATTTTTAGGACTGGCACAAGGAAAGTCTTAGTCTTTGCTGCTTGCTGTATATTTTCATTTAGGCAGAAAATTATTATTAAGAAAGTGTGAGTTAGGGCACTATAAAGTGGAAATAATACAGTATTTATTACAGGAATTGGACAAGCATAGGAACTTGGGACATAAATACAATTAGCTTGTTTATGAGGCTGTCTTGCAGAGTGGAAAAGAGGAAGCTTGTGAGGCAATTGCAAAAGGGTGAGATCAGATGGGTTCATAATTTTCACTGTAGACCTTAAGTCCATCACATAAAGTGCTATGGATAAAATATAGAGGTTTTGTTTTAATGAATTTGAAGCTGTAAGAGTTTTCTTGCAGCTTAGTTAGAAAGTATTGTCTGCTATGAAGCCACCCCCTCCAGCTGAGTTGGAGGCTGTAGAAAAGTTATTGTAGCAATAAAAAAATGTGATTCTTTCAATAAACACAGCTTGGTCATTTCAAGGATCTTGTAACATGCCTTAAGATTATTTCTTAGTATAATTTGTATGTGATGGCCATCAAACTGGCTTCTGTGGTTTCAAAAACAAAAACCTGTGACATATTTAATACAAGTGCCAATATTAGCTCTTATTTTCCCAGCTGAAGCATTGTAAGCTTTTCAGAAGGAAAAAGGGGAACTGTCGGAGTTNAAAAACCATCACTGTTTCAGGCACAGGCCAGGGAGGATTCACCCCCCTGTCCAGGCTCCTGCCCATCAGGAGAACCAGAGAGATACTCTGGTCTGCCACAGGGAACAGTATCCATTGATACACAATAAATGACTCTGCATTCTGCTGTGACTCTGTGAGCACTAGATGGTATTTAGAGCAGGTCTGTATCATGAGGCTGTACTGATCAGGCTCCTTTGGCTCTCTTGCAGCTCCTCCTCCAAGGCAGTGCTGGGCAGTCTGCAGGAGGCGGTTTCGGCCAAGCGCGTGCGCCAGGACGTGCTGGGGAGCCACGCTGCCCTCAGGGTGCCCCAGGGGGCTGGTAAGTGTCACAAATGTCACAGCTGGGCTGGATGGCTCTGCCTGGGGACACTGACTGTGCAGCAGCCCCACAATTAAGATTGCTGCCCCATTTGTTGTACCAGTTCAATGCTGTGTATTGCTGTGATGCGTTACTAAGCCATCGGTTTGAATAGGATGTCCCTTTATTAAAAAAAAAATCAGGTTGTCAGTCATACAGATTGTATCTAATCAAAATTCAATTCTATATTATGGCAAGGTTGTTGGGAAAGCTTTTTCCCCAATAGCCAAGGTCTTCCATGTAAAATCATTTATGCACTTGTTGAGAAATTTGGAGAACTCTGATTTTGTCTTTGCCCAAGTGTGGTTTCAAGAAACAAAATTCTCTGATCATTTCCACACCTGTTTATAATTCTTTGCTTTATTTTACAACACCACACTGATTTGACAGATAACAGATTTTTTTCAGAGATTTATTGGTCTTAAAATTTGGGGCTATTTTGGGCAAAAATAATAACTGAGGGAAAATTATTTTGCTTCTAACATACTGCTGATAATATTAGCAAATTCCATTGTGTGGAAGTTTGCCTCAATTATATGGCTTCTATCTGAGGTACAAAAGTCTTTTTTGTAATTGAATCAGTTAGAAATAATTTTTTCAGCCAATGTTTGCAAATGTCTTCACAATTCTATGAAAATCTCTGCCTTTTCTAGTGCATGGCACCTGCAGGAGATTTTGAAATGCTGAATCTGTACAATTTTCCTTCATCTGTACCCAATTGCCTCCTTTTCCTCTCTGTCTTCAAAGATACACTTAAAGATATTGGATCTAAATAGCCCAAGAATATTAGTTTTAAAATTTCAGTCTGCTTTTCTTATGAAATAGAAAAGCAATGTGAGAGAATATTTGCAATGTGTAGCTTTTTCCTGTGCCATGGGCAGTACCCAGATTTACAGCACATTCTTGTTTGTAAGTAAAAATTGCTGTGAGGGAGCAAGTCCATATGAAACTGTCTTATTCTGTATTCATGAGAAATGTGGAGGTTGTATTACAAGAAGCTTTAAAGTGAATATGTGAGTCTAAACTCTGTCTAACCAAGTGAGTTATTTGGCAAATTGCTCACAGGGCTATATCAGTGTCAGGCCAGGTTCTGCAGTTACCAAAGTTCAGTCACTGCTCTGGAATTAAGGAACTGTGTCATGCAGGAGCAGGTTTGGAAAGGAGAATACATTGCTGATTCTTCAGTGTTTAATTGAAAATGAAATACTTTTATTTTCAAGAGCATGCATTCCAAGACCAGAATAGACCTTGGCCAAATACCTAAGAGGAAGAGTTGTTTTCAGGTTAAAAAGACAAAACTTTCTATAATGACATAGTGTTCATTTTTCAATGCCCTTCTATAAGAAGGATTTATAACATTTTTACATATTTCTACATCTTTTTATACATTATTGTGCCTTTTTAATAGCAACTCATGTCGTTTGAGGGTCTAATCATGGGAATTTCTAGACAATTAAAACACTGGATTACTTTGCTAAGTGTGATTACATTTCTGCATATTAAAATTAGGCTTTCAGTAAAGGAAAGAAATGTGTGAAAGTTCTTAGACATATCCTGAAAAGGAGGTCCATGTAGGCTAAATTCTACTTATGTTTATTGAATTAGTGTCTCCCTGTTTCTAACAACATTTCTTTCTTCACTAGGAATTAAAATGAAGAGGAAGCAAGAACAGAATCTGTCAAGGAACTTTGTTAGAAGCCTTTCTCAAGGAAATGTCCCACTGGATGTTAAATCAAGGACATCAAAAAGTCTTTTACTTCGTGTTTCCAAGAAAAAAAATAGGATTTAGTTCTGAGTTCATCCATATTTCAAGCAGGATTGATGGATAGCAAATGAGAATAGGGTGAATTGTGATTTCCTCTTGTAAATAGTTTTGAGTTTCATGATGGAAATCTTAGAAAAATTATTTTGACCCCCTAAATTATTTTCATTGAAGTAGCTTCCTTGTATTAAAATCATTTTTCATTTGGAAACAAGTAAAGCAGGTGCTAATATTAGAACATGCTCATGCTTAGCATTTACAATGCCTTAGATGTTCTTAGATTGATGGCATCTCTTGATGGCACATGGAGGAGGTCCAGAAGACAGAAAAATATTTCCAAAAGTTTCTTTTTTTTTTTGTCTTTTGGTTTTTAGTCTGTTACTTGGTTGTAAATGTTCCTGTTCTGTTTTTTCATTTTAATTCAGCTGTAAATATGTTTTTTTTAATTACTTCAAATAAATTTTAATATTAACAGCAATATAATGTGAAGAGCATTTCTGTCAAAAATGTTCCTTCTCTTAGGAAAAATGTCTAAATCAATTTTGACAAATATTATTATAAGTATAGGTTGTTTATAATGGCTTGTAACAAATTATTAATATTCAGAGACACAGCAATTTGTGTATAATTGTACAGCCTGCAGAATGTCATTGTGGTGTGTTTGGATGTGCATTTCCCCAGTCTGGTGAGAGGCAGAGGAAGAGGAGCAGTGAGTGGTTCCAGTGGGGTCAGACAACTGGAGCAAGGAGCTTCCCACTGATCAGTCACCAGTGTGAAGTGTCCTGCAGAGTCTGGTCCTGGCACATGGTGGGGACACTTTTCAGAAGCTTCTGGAGAAGGAAATGGGAGCTGCCTGCAGAAGCTTTCAGGACCGCTTGTGGAAGAAGCTTCATCAGGGAAGGTCAAAGAGGAAGAAATAATTTCTTAAGAAATAGGCATTGGTAGTTTATAATACTAGGGTGAGAGACATTGAATCCTCCTAGTTGCATTCTAAAGGAGTGTGGGTGATATGTATTGCAAGATAGAGATCTTGTAGTGAAATGAGAACTGAGAAAATACTGGCCATGGAAAAAGCTTGTGTGAAGCCTAAAAACAAGAATTTGGGACATGTCCACATGTGTGATGTGATTTCAGTAGAATGAAGAGGGAGGGTCACTTTAATAGTTCCCTATCATGATGAACAGCAAGATTTTGGAATTAATTTTATGATTTTAGCACTTGATAAATCTTAAGTTGTGAAGACCATTTGTGATTTACAGAATTTTTTTCAAATTTTCAGTTTAATGTCAAATGTACAGAGCCTCTTTTGTTGGTATCATATGTACAAGAGGCACATTGAGTTTTGCTTATAAATGAAATTGTAACTGTCATTGTTCTTGTGGCATGTAAGACTTACACATAAATGTCCATAGCAATCTTGAAAAGTTTTTAGACAAGCTTGTGCATGCATCATTTTGATAGTCAGTCAAAATATAAAACTGATGAATCTCATGTTTTCTCAATGTTATTTGCATACCCTTGAGTGGAATTGGTTCAATTGCAACACTTGCAGGGTTTAAAAAAAAATTTGAGAAAATTAAAAAGTGACAGGAGCAGTGATTCAATCAGAAGTTGATTATAGATTTGTTAGCTGGGTACATATTTACCATCTCAAACTAGCACAAATGAAGTGTTTGCAGAGATACAGCAGATTGGCATGGCATTTTGGTATTTCACATTGCTCTTGAGCAATACCCTGCACTGTTGATTGTATGTGCATTTGTTTTCTTACATACTGTGAGCACATCTAGGCTTCATCAGCAGAAAGTCCTTTGCAGCACATTCCACACTCATTACTGGCACAAAACCTCAAAACCTTTCATAACTTCTCATTGCCTGGAAGTGTTTTTGTCAGATTGCCAGTCAGGTAGAAGGCAGAGTGTGTTTGGGAAGCAGTGGAGGTGTGATACAGCCTATTTCATTTCCCATTTCATCTTTTTGCCAATCTGCTGGGTTGTCTCTACAAAGCAATATAAGTAATAGCATTTATCTGAAGTGCACAATTTGATTTTGATGCAGGGTTAAATTGTGTCAGTGTTGCAAGTGTGAAAAGGGTGTTAAAGATCTTGTCCCACTGGGAAATTCTTAGGAAAACACACAAAGGCTGCAGGGTGAAGTTTGTGCCATTACTCATTTCACTTGTTTATTATAACAACATTCAATCAACATAAAATGCTTCTCAGAGCATTAACTTAGCCAATTCAACTTTAAGCCCATTTGATTTTTAGTCACTCAAGGAATTCCAAGAAGAGGGGATTAGAAGAGGAAGAAGGATGGAAAAGCACACATATAACTGCCCACTTCAGATAGAAACTCCACGATGGAAGTTGGGTCAAGATGAAAGCTTTACCTCATTTTTCACCTTAAATCCCCCTGTGCCTTTTCCCCCAGGTGGGACTTGTGGTTCATTTGGCCACTCAGGAGCTGGGTTAGGGCAGAGCAGAGCTGGAATTTGCTACTAATCCCTGTGGGTTGCTTCCAACTCCCAATATTCTGTGATTCAGATCACACACAGTTCTATCTGCTGTCCTGTCTGACTGACAATGCACAAGAATTTGATTGGATTATAAGAAAAAGTCATTCATGGTGGTGAGAGAAGTTTCCATGGTAGTCTGAAGGTAATGAGGCATCTGCTTGTTTGAAGAAATGTTTTGGGATATCCTCTGCTGAGGCAAGTGAGTGTCTTGTACTTGTAAGTTTGGTACTTTGACCGCAGAACACAGCAGGTACTATTTGGAAGCCTGACAGCACAATGCAAAAATAGATTTATGTTAGTCCAGTGGTCCTCCATGGAAATCATTTGGACTTCTCATTAGTTTTCTTTCACTTTGATTGGATTTTTGAAAATTTGAATCTGTAAACAGGCATGAGGAAATTAGTTGTAACAACTAGGGAAAGTAAACATTCTTAGAAAATTCATCCACTGGAGGTGTAGAATGTGTAGTATTCCCTGCAGGAAATTCCAAGAGCTGAATTAATGGAGAATAGATGTAATGGTAAATGGCCTGTTTAATTTTTCTACTTTGTAGTGCTCTTGGAAAAATTACTCCTGATTTCCCTGTTGTTTTAAATGTAATTGTGCTGAATGCATCAGGTCTGAAGGTTTTATGTAGCGTGGCTGTTGTGCATCTCAGATCTGCAGGAGAGTGATTGAGTCTAACAGTAGAATAAATCATGCTTTAAAAGAGTTTAACTGAAACCATTTTCACTTTGTGTTTGAATTTTAGCCTGCTACACTGCTGGCATTATTTTTAACAGAATACTGGTAGTTATATTTCACAAAGTATTTCAGTGAAGCAGTTGCTTCATTTACTTAAAGATTTCTCCAAAATTATACTGAGCCAGACTAACTTTGGATATAGTAGCAGTTCTGTATTCTGAAGGAGCCTGGGAAACCAGGGATTGAGTTAATTTATATGATTAGCATGAAACATATTTGTATTGAAATTAAGTAGCTAAATTCCTGTTGTTCATCCCAAACTGCATCAACACAGTGACATAAGGGAAAAGGGTCTTTAAAAATTAAAAAACATTATTGTAACTGGAAGTTTAATCATGTGTAGATGCAATAGTCCCTCCTGACACTGTGCTGCAGGCTGCACTTCTAGACACCAAAAACTGCCTGAGCAACACCTAGGTGGTGCCTCAAATTTATACATCACTCTCAACATTCACATTCAGCAGCTTTTGTAAGCTGGGATGTGGGGGAAGGGGAGAGTATTTAATAATTTTGAAGTATTAAAACCACTAGAGTATTTAACCTGGGAAGGGGATGGGAAACAAACTAAAAATATTTTAAAATAATCTGTAAGAGGCAGGTAAATGCTGAAGCTGTTCACCTTAAGTACCTGTCAAATCAACCTTTGTGGGAAAGGGAGCAAATACTTGAAAAGACAAAGGAGAAAGAAGTCAAAATCTGAGCCTTTCAATATTGGAAGTAAAAACATGGAATCTGTATTTATATGAGGAAAAACAAATAAATTTAAATAAAATTTTAAAACCATTTGCTGAAAAACTTTGAGGCTGAGCTAGATGAGCCTTACAAACTTTATTCCAACTTGAGTCATTCTATTATTCAAAAGAAAGGAAAGACTTCTCAGACTGAAGATCAAACAGAAGTTATTTTATAGGCAGTTTTTGTAAGGAGTACTAATACAGCTGTCTCACCAGCCAAAAGCACTAAAGGTCAAATTTAGAGTAGCTGAATAACTACAATATAAATCCTACTGCTTCAGTTGTTCTTAGCATCAATGACTTGTGAATAGGCAATATTGTTGGTTTGGTTTGTTGGTTGGGATTTTTACAAGCTCCAGTATTCTATGCAAGAAACAAAGAATGTAATAAGAAGTCTGTTAGAAAACATGTCTGATGGTTTAATCCTTCGTCAGAGGGAAATCAGGTCTCACAAGTCTCTGAAATTGCTCACAGACTCTGAGTTTACAATTGAGATGTAACTGCACAGTGTAGTCCACTTGTATTTGCAAAACCTGCCAGAAAGTAGCTGATGGTAACTGGGGAAAAGGCAGAGGGGATCCATGTAGGAGTTAATTTGTGTTTTAGAAGTCAAAACCAAAGGGTAGGAATGCATATTCACTTTTTAGAACAGAGGAAAGAATACTGGTGCCATCCACTCCAGTGCTAGATCTATAGGTTTTAATATATTCACAAATTTGGGGTTTAATATGGTAAACTGACAAAAATCATTATAATTAAATTATTCAGTTAGCTGAAACAAAAGTAACTATGAAGAGGTGGAGGAGCATGGCAGTTGCTGAAGGACTGGGCAATAAAATAACAAATGAAACTCAATGTCAATGAATGCAAAACAATGCACAAGAACATCCAAACTGTCTGTGGCAATGAGTTCTCAAACAGATATTATTACTCAGGAAAGAGACCTTGGAGTTATTGTAAAATGCCATGAAAACATCATCTCTGTGGTGAAAATAGCACAGAAATGGAAGGAGAGCAAACTATTGTGTAAATTCCTTGCCTGAATCTTGGTGTTGTCCTACACATTTCAAATAAATGAATTACAAAGGGTCTAAAAATGGATGAGAGGAGCAATTAAAGCAGTGAACAGCCTGAATACAAGTAATGCAGTTCAGGAGCACTTCACCCTGGCAGTGAGGAGTTCTGTTCAAGGTATATGAAATAACAAGTCATGGAAAAGGGGACTAAGCAACAATTATTCACTCTCTCTTGCTGGATGAGAGCTAAAGGGCAAGTTCAAAACACATGACATTTCTTCCCTGAATAGGATATTTTATGACAAAGTCTGGAATTTAAAATGTGATGGATGTCAGAAGAGTTGAGTTCAAAACTGGCTACTCAAACCTTTGGAGGAAATGGTTTTGGGGAGTTGTTGAGTACAGAGACTGGTTGTGCAGGTGCTCAGAGCAGTGAACAATCAGGGGAGCCAGGAGGGTTTGCTCAGTGCCATTCTTATCTTTGGTTCTGGGATTTCCTTTAGTATCTGAAAGGGCTGTTAGTAAAGAGAGGAGACAGGGCTTTCTGGATTTATATCTATTCTGGGTTTTTCCTTAATATCCTAATACCAAGAGGGTCTCCTTCCTGACATCAACAGGGAAAAAGAGGCTGGAAGAGACTCTCTCCCAGAAGCTGGCTGGGATTCTTTTGGCAATGCACTCACCTGGCAGGTAAATCTTCCTAGAGGACCTTCAACTTTGGCATTCTGGATTTCTCCTCCCAAACAAATTTTCTGTTTACTCTCCATTTACTGTGTGAATTTATAATTATACACCCTAATGACGAACAGATTAAGGATTCTGACCTTGTAGCCTGCTTGGGGCAGCTTTCTGGGATTGAAGTCTTGGATGAGAGTTTACCTTAGTTGAGATGAAGAGCTCCAGGAACAGTAATGGGCACCAAGTGCTGGTTTCTGATCTCAGCAGGGTAATGGCTTCATGGAAATTAGGAATTCCCTTTTTGGAGAGTGACTGAAAAAAGCTACAACCAACTAAAACAAACCAAACAGAGTCCATGTATATTCCAATAGAGGAATAAAACCTGGAAATAGTGATTTTCATCTTTTCATCTTGCATCATAATCTTATTGTATAGTCTGGCTTTGCTCCTTCATCTGGTTCACAGTTTGTCTTCCCTCCAGCTGACCTTTAAATCAAGCATTTCCCAGTCTCCCTAACATTCTGTGACACTCTTCTGTTCTCATTCACACAGAAAATACATGCTGAGCATTCTGAAAGATACAGGGGGTTAGTTTTGTGATTGCTTTAGGATATTTCATTTGAGACTCATAGAAACATGAAAAATTGAGAAATTTTTAAGCACTGAAGGTTCCACTAGAAGGCTCTAAAAGCTGTATTGCCTTCACACACTGCTTGCATTCAGAATTTAAAGGTGCTATGGAAACTCACAGAAATATATACTGAATATGATAAAATTTATTGAAATGATAGAATTAATTATAGAATTAATTCCCTGGATAATTTGTGTCTCTCTAAGTTTTCCATTTGCACACAGGCATCTTACCCAGTCTCTAGTTAAACAGACAAGATTAATACTTTTTTCTTCAATGGAAAATTCCATTCTTTGATGGAATTACTTTGGTCATGATCTGGAGTCATTCAGTGAAGAGGACAGAGCTCCACACAAAATCTCATTTCTTGAGTAAGATGGGAGTGATCTTGTGAAAGACTCAAAGGAAGGAAGGATGTTTTTTTGGTGCTGGGCCAAAGTGATGCTTCCTTTAAGGAAATGGGCTCACCATTCACAACAAACTTGTTCAAAGTTTTGAGACAACTGAAGCTTGACAGCAAACAATGCTGAACATGTGCAACATTTTGCATTCACAGCAGCAACTGGTGGAATCAGGCTCTTTGCTCTGAACATATAAAAAAGGCTTTAAAAATCCCTTAGCTTTTGGAAAACTCAGAACCTTAGACTTTCAAAATTGGCAAACGAAATTAGCTGACACTGAACATTTTGGCTTTTATCTTAAATATTCCATTCCCTTGTGTAAAAGAGTGATAAAAATATCTTCTAACTTCAAAAGGACGTTGGGAGAATCAGTTCATTAATGTTTTCAAAGAATTCAGATGCTGGAGTGAAATCACCATCCAAAATCCCATAAGGAAATTAATAATTCTGTGTTCATTGTGGCCTTTGGGTTATGGTGAGTCAATAACACGTAGGATTATACATAAGATTATAAACTGCATGAGGGGAGGATCAAAATAATGCTTTTTTTGGAAAGTAGCCTTCCCTTCTGTGAGTGCTGTCCACTCCAGGCACTCAGTGTCAGGAGCAGCACAGGAAGCAGTGCTGAAGCTGTGGGGAAAGGCAACTGTGCTGTAGGAATGGGCACTCAGAGACACATTCACACTGAAACCCTTAAAAATGTGATTTTGATTTGACCAGTCAAACATTCTCTCAGTACAAAATGTAGCTGGTGCTGTTAATGTGTGTGCAAGTGACTGAAATGTATTTGTTTAATCCTCCACTGAGAGAATCCTGTTAATTCAGTTTAAAAGCAGCCCTACACTTTCTGAACCTCACACTTTGTATTTCAAGCACCTGTCAGGGAGCTTTACACAGCACACAGAGATTGCAGGGAATGGAGATTTCTAGAAACAACTTGGGAAATGCATTGTAATTGCTGCCATGAACCTGAGGATCCCATTTCTATCAGATAATCTGGGGATTTACAGGTTGGGCAACACCAAACTTCTTTGTATCATGGAATAAAAATAAACAAGCCACTCAGAATTGCTCAAACTATTCAGGGCTGTAAGAGCTGTAAACATTTAAGCAGAAACTCCAGTTGCCAGCTGTGCTGATTCCTGTCCAGCTGCTGACAGAGGATGAAATCAGAAGGCTGATAGAAATCCAGGAGGGGATGGAACAAACCTGCACAGATTCCATTGCTTGAGTCAACATCTCCTTTAAATGTGTGAGTTTAAAGAGTGAAGGATGGAAGAAAACATGAAAATCAGTGGAAACTGGTGGGTGATGTGAATCCTTGTGGCCAACACCTGGCTCAGCTGGAGGAGCAGAAGCTGTGGGGGCTCAGGGTGGCACAGGTGAGGCAGGAAGGGCAGGTGGGGGAACACAACCCTCTGGGGGAAGCAGGAGGTGTTCAGGGTGATGAGGAAGGATGTTACTGGTGGGAAATCAGATATTAAATGTGTGCTACAGCAGCAGGCCCACGTGGGGACATTCTGCACTATGGATGGGTAAAGACAAGACAGTGCAGACACTGCCAGTCAATCTGAATAAAAAAAAACAGCCAAGAAAATAAAATAAACAAGCAAAAAGAAAAATTAAACCAAAATCATTTGGCAATTATGTAAAAATGTCCAAACAGCCATTCATACAGAAATTTAGCTTAATTTATTGAACTATTGCATTAGGCAACCTAACCAATTAGATGCTCAAAACTGACTTGAGAATTTAGGGAATATATATAAATATATATATACTGGGCAAATTGTAGGAGGTTCAAGTTCTGTTGTGTGTTTGTGAGCACTGTCAGCTGTCAGAATCTGCTGTGTTGTGGCAGAACAAGTGGAATTTTCATCTGTAAGGGAGGCACTGAGGATTGTGAAGAATGGTATTTGCACCTGCCAATTTTTAGTCATACACGTGTCAAAAAAATAAGGGGGGGAAGGAAAAGGACAAATTTGAAACCAAGGGGGTTTTGTTGCAATAATTATTTCTCAATGATTCAAGTTTTTTTTTCTTGTAAAGACAAAATGTTTGTTCTTTTAATTGCACACTCAACAAGAATAAGAGCTGTGTGATGCATCCCTGCCAAAAGACACCACTGAATCCAGGACTGAAAGAGTGAAATTGAGAGTCCAAGTGTCCTAATTTAATTTTCTCTTTGGGGGCTTACATTTTTATTTAAGTTTGCCTAAATTATGTTATAAAAAGATTAGCCCAAAAAAAGCTCAGCTTTTTCAGTTCCTAAGCAGAACCTGAAGCAGAAAAGGGAACACACTTTGTAGATGCTGTTCACTTTTAGGAAGAGAATTAGATCATGTAAGACACAGCCCCTACAGATTCATGCACAATTTCTCTTTTTGCTCTCAGCATCATCATTGTTATTCTCTAAAAGTGTTTTAGTGTTTGCTTTTGCACACTGGACAATCTCAGTTACCCAGAAAGTATTTTTAGATGGTCTTTACTTGAATTATGTAAAGTGTCACACTCATTAACAAAGAGGAGCCAAAATCTAACACCAAATAAATTAATGTTTAAAATCTAATTGACTTGGTAGTAAAAGTTAACAAAGGGAGAATAAATGTGCATTATTTAATGTGTCCATACCCATGGCTGGGCATCTCTGGAAGTGCTTAGATACAACTTTAAGAGTAGACTTGGAGCAATGACAATTTGCTTCTAAAATCTGTAGGCGAAAAAAGTGAATTTATCATGACTTGACTCAGTCATGTCCACGAGGTAATGAAGCAGGAGATTAGGAGAAGGCTGCCAAGACTATCACAAGATTATTTTTTGACACACAATTTTTAAGGAGCCTGTGTGGTAAAACAAAGAGCTAACACAGGCTGTTGGACTGGGCTTCTGGGGAGAATGAGGGTGACAAAATGCACAACTGCTCCTGCAGCTGCACTGTGGAGCTGCCACTAACAATGTTAGTGCTGCTGGCAGATATTGCTCTGAGAAGGTGCTAATGCTCTCAGACATATGCTAAGCTATTCACCCATGTTTCTTCCTCTTTATTCTTCAGGAATCCACAGGAAACTGATGTATTATGGCAACAAAATCTGCTTTCTCCTTTAATTAGACTTTAATTTTTTCTTCTTTCAAAACAAATCAATTGTTACGGGGAGGAAACATCTTAAAATTCTTGTTCTCACTGAATGCAAGAGCATGCAAAGACATTCTGCCAAGGGTTCATTTTGGTTTTTGGGAGGAAGCTTGTCCATGCAGGCAGGGAGGAGTGCTGAGCTGCTCTGGCTGTGTGTGCAGGCAGGGAGGAGTGCTGAGCTGCTCTGGCTGTGTGTGCAGGCAGGGAGGAGTGCTGAGCTGCTCTGGTTGTGTGTGCAGGCAGGAGCTGCCAGGGGTGAGCTCAGGCCATGCACAGCTCCTGCTCCTGTGTTGGACCAGGGGCTGTACTCTGATCTCTGCCACGTCTAGACAGATATTCATAATGAAATAGATGTCTGGATAATGGAGCAGCCTCTCACAGCCCTAATGGGATTGATGCCTACAGAGGCTGGAAAAAGAGCAACTTGCCCTGCACCCTCCTGGGCTGCTGGGTTTCACAGGTAAGATGAGCATGGGCAGTCAGGGGTGGCTTTGCTTTTAACCTCACCTTGTCCCCACGTGCTCAGCCTCACCTGAGCTGATCTGGGCTCTCCAGGCTCAGCTCTGTAGAGGACTGACTGAAACAATTGAGAGAACTTTACACAACACTTCACCTAATCCAAAATTCTCCAGAACACAGGAGTTTTTTTCAGAATCGAATTTTCAGTTTTTAAACACTGTGTGCAGACATGATCCTCTGATGAATGATGGAGCATATGTTAACTTGCATATTTTTATGCTTCTTGGCATGTGGAAATCCTTCCCAGCTGAAGTAAGAGTGACTGTGGCTCCCTAAGGCTGCTCTTTCATGCTTCAAGAGTTCCTTGAAACAGTGGGTCAGGCTGGAAGATGTTTGTGAGAGTGGCAAGAGGCAGGGGGGAGAGTGCAGGCAGTTGCTTTTTGTTCTTAACAGAGTTGGACAGCAAAAGAGAGCACATCCCTCATGTCAGGAACAAGCTACAAGGCATGTTCAGGGTACAAAGGATGGAATTGCAGCAGGAGCCATGGTCACTTCATCCTCACTCTCATCCACATGCAGAATGCTTCCTTGCTTCTTTCTATCTTCAGAAAAACTGAAAAATTTAGGAGTTGGGACATTTTTGAAATAATTATGGAAATCTTCAGGCATTTCTCTAGTGGTCTTTTTTAGGATGTAGCACTGGAGTGCTTTGGGGTTCATTTGTCTCCTTGAGAGGAGCCCAGGTGCCCACTGGACCTGACCCTGCCTGTGCTGGATGTGACCTCCCAGCAGCTCCCTGGAGTTCAACAACATTCCAGGGTCACTCCTGCTCCAGGTTTCCCTGCTGGCTGCTGCCAGAGTGGATGCACAGTCAGTGCAGAGGAGTTGCAAATGTATTCAGTGGGCATTCATTATGCAGCTTCCCTTGTAACTGGTGACCTTTCATAACATACCTGTGTGTTGGGCATTCATCAGCTGCAATGTGATACAGAACTCATGTAAGTGTATCTCTGCAAAACCCAGTAAATAATATATGGACCTATTGAGAAAAAAGTATCACCAAAGGAGGGGGTGTAGATTAATGGCCTCCATTTCCATTTTTTTTTTCTGTGAAGGTAAAATTGTAATTTGTCCATATTTCAAATGGTAATTTCTGACATTCTTTTAAAATTAAAATGATTTTAAAATTGATTTGCCAAAAAGTATGTTTTCCATTTGCCAAAGGCTATAAACATACTTTGTAATATTCACAAACATATATGTAGATTGAAAAGATGTAAAATCAAGGCAACAACACAAGAGAATGCAAAAATTTGGGATCCTTTGTATTTAAATACTTTTTCAGAAGTTAATTTTTGAAGGTTTTTTGATCAGCCTTTAGTGTACATGAGTAAAATAAAATGCACTGTGCATTTCCCACAGCATTTCCCATAACCATGTGCTTAAAGCCAGGAACCTTTTTGAAACCTGCAGCTGTACTAACAGCATTTCAGTCAATAGAACTATTTATGATGGATGAAATATTCCCTGTGATTAATAGGGCATCCATTGACATGAAATTGCTGGTAAGAGATATCACTGAAAAACTTGAAAAACACTGAAAAACAATGAAACAAAATTTACATTTTGGACTACTTTCAGAGGCAAGAAAATGTTTCATCCTGGGCAGGTAGGCATGAATAACATGCATTCAACTTTAGGAAAAAAGGCTGCTGTAAAGCTTAAGTATTGATGTTAACTGTCTTTCAATGCTTTACTTTTCTTTGGTATACCAAATTCTGTAAGGGCTGTTATGGGCCTTTATGGTCTGGTTTTATTCTGATATTCTACATACATGATCACAGTATGCTTGTATCATGAACTGAATTATCTGGTTTGGGGCTTTAGCACTGTGTAAATCATTTAAAGATATCACACACTGGAAAAATTGCATGCTAAATTGACAATTAGGAGGCAAGAATGAGAAATCTGAGCTGAGGGAAATCTGCTCTTTTCTTTTTAGGATGCCTTTTTAATGCTGGGAAAGGCACACACAGCTTTGAGTTTGGCCATGAGATGTAAATTCAGCCTTTCTAACCTAAAACAGGCCCACTGAGCCTCAGATCCATCCTGCATCACACAGGTGTGTAAAACCCAAGTCTTTGTCTCAAACAATGTGTGTGGGAGCATAACACAGATGGCCCTTAATTTCCAGTATCCCAATTAATAATTAAGTAATTTGCCAAAGTGCTAATCCAATATAATACATGTTTACTGTGAACTTTAGTTCAAAGGCCAAATAAAGGCTGTTGGAGATGTCCTGGCTCCCTCATTTGGCCATTGGCATGTTGGGACATTCCTCTTACCTGCTGTCACTGAATGGCCAAAGGAAGAAAAAGTGCAGCATTTGAAGGTCTTTGCTCACCAGCAGAGGTTCAAACACTTGGCATGTGCCAACTGAAACCATGCACAAGTCATTAACAGGCTGTGAAACAGAGAGAAACAAATGCCTGGCAATTGGGAAAATAAATCTTCTGTGACTTTCAATTCCTGAATACACTCCTGAATACAATTTAACCAATGCAAACTGTCCCATTTCGCATTCCTAACCATAAGTGATGTTTTTGTTAAGCCATTTAATCTCTTGGATTCTTTGTGTAGGGTGATGTTATTCTGTAATGAACAGGAATAACTAAAGACCCTTTTTAATTGTTGTTATTTTGCATTCTCAGTGCTTAGGCTGGCCATGTGCTACTGCAGGAATAACTGGTACTTCTTTTCAAGAGCTGGCTTTTCCCAAATCCTGAGGAAAGGCCTTTCTCATGGCTTCAGGAGTGCAGATGGGCATCACTTCCCTGGGTGATGCCTCACACATTTTGTTATTTAAACTTAGTCACAAGTTCAGATTTCTAATGTTCCATGAAAGGTGTATCAGGTGACCACACACACCTGAATATCTGCCCATGATTTGTGTAGACATTAATCATTTCAGTGGCTTTTTAGTACAATTAATTCCACAATTAATTAATTCTGATCCTTCCACAGGACACAGCCTGATGTTGTTAGAGGGAACAATATTATGACTAAATGATGGCAGTGACATGACATATGTGAAAAGACTTTCTGGTTTTTGCCCAACACCTTTCAGTGACTCAGTGGCCAACTGAGCTGTCCCTTCCTCCCTTGCCAGGGCAGGTGGCTGATCCTGCTGTTATCCAGAGAGGAGAGTAAAGAACAAACTTGTGATTGCTGAGTTGGCAGAAAACTGCAAAGCTCTGATTTTGAACTGACACCTGAACTGAACCTCACCTGCTTGGTGGTGGCTCCAAGGGAGGTACCAACACCTCAGCTGTGAGCAGGAGTCCCAGCTTGCCAGGCCATTTCTTCAGAAAGCCATGAAGATGCAAGAGAGGGTTTCATTCTGCTCAGAAAGCCTCCCTCTCTGTTTCTGCTTGATTTTTTTTTTTAAGGGGAAAATAGTGTCTATGTAGACTTTGATGGTTTTTACTTTCATTGAAAATATTTTCCTGTCTCCCAGTTTGAATTTACTTTGGACCTCAAAGCTTCCCCCTATGGAATGAGGAAGAAACACTGCATAAGTTAGGGATGTGTTATTTCTCTTTTGAAGATGCAAAAACTCATGCACAGTGACAAGTATCAAATGCCTGGGCTAAAGTCTCAGAGTAGATCTGCAAACATCCAAAATCCAAGTATTTCATGTTGAAAACACAAGACCTTGTTTCTAACACCATGTCACCCTTCTCATTCTTTTCTGGTGCTTTGACATGGACAATGAAAAGGTGATCTTTGAAGAGGGGGGTTGTTTGAACAGGCTTGCTAGAAGTAATGAAGAGTGTGTATGTGTATATATATATANCCTCTCCCCACCATGGACACCCTTTCCTGGGAAGAGCAGTTTCTCAGGGCCAACAGATGGGCTCTGCTGGAATCCCAGCAGTGCCTGATGGGACCTGCTGCATGCTTGCTTGGCCCCAGAAAAATGAGCTTCCTGTTGGCCTGAAGGAACACCTCTATTCCTGATTTTCATGAGGTGCAAGGATTCTGCCCATGTTATTCTCCTGAAGGAAAACAACGGAAAACAGCACTGGGAAAGGCTTGATTCAGTGTGGGGGGGCAAGGGAGATGCAGGAGCTCCTGTGCTTCTTGGAGGCATGGACAGGGTCCATGACAGCTCAGGGAGAGAAACATCAGGGAACTTCAGCCTCTGGCAGCCTGATGAGT
>VWYE01007850.1:0-17055 GCA_013398995.1 Alaudala cheleensis
TAAAAGGAATTTTCATTTTGGGAACAACCCCACTTGAACTTTCCTTTGGAATTTTTTCCTTGCTGGAGGCTTGGCTGTAACCACTCCTTTAAATCAGATTTTTGTGTGATTTTTCTCCCTCTCTTTTCCCACAGTTTTCTCCAGGGCTGTGGATTTCTTGGATCAAAAGAGGCAGAGAATTTTAAATTTAAAGTATTTTTTTAAAAATTAAATTTTAACTTTAAATTCCATTTTTTTGTCAATTTGTGGCTGATTTTTTTTTTTCATTTCATCCCTAAATTTAATGATGAATAAAAGTTAATAAAAATCTATGGAAATAAGGGATGGAAACCAAATAATTTTTTTTTTTTATAAAGTGTAGACTAATCCTTAATTATATTGCAATTTTGAGTGTCTTTAATAAAATATATGAATTTAANTGAACTGCGGGAACGAGGGAGATATTCCGGGAAAATTCCAACTCCAAGAAACCTCTGGAAGTGTGGAGAGAAGCCATTCCAGAGGTGGAATTGCCCATTCCAGAGTTGGGAATGGAAGGAAGTTGGGAATGTTTGGATGGAAGGAAGCCAGGCCTGAGGTGTGAGAAGCTGGAATTCCGGATCCTGGTGGCAGCAGCGCTCATCTCCCAGGAAAACACAGCCTAGGGATATTCCAGAGGGAAAATCCGACAGATCTAGGAGGTTCTTTTGGGATTGTTTCACCTGAAGTTCCAGGATCCGCTTGGATTTGGAATTTTTGGGATCATTTTGCTGAGTCTCGGCTGAAACCTGGAGGGGAGGTCTGAGATTGTGACAATTCCTGGTGAAAACTGGGAATTCCCTGGAGCAAACTGGGAATTCGTGGAGAGAACTGAGAATTCTGGGAGCAAACTGGGAATTCCTGGGAAAAAAATGGGAATTCCTGGAGCAAACTGAGAATTCCTAGAAAAAAACTTGGAAGAAAACTGGGAATTGCTGGAAAAAAAACATGGAAGAAAACTGGGTATTTCTGGAGAAAACTGAGAATTTCTGGAAAAAACTTGGAATTCCCAGAAACTGTTGCCCATTCCTGGACAATTCCTGAAATTGTGCTTAACGTGCCTGGATGTTGAGATGCCAGAGGGGAAGGGGGGAGAGCAGGGATTTCTAAAGAGGGATGAGCTGGAATTTTGGGATATCCTGGATTTTCCTCAGTACCTTCAGGCTACCAAGATGAGATGGGAATGGGAATATTCCAGGATAGGAATGGAATTCTCTGTAAAAATGCATGGCCAGTGATGCTGATGGGAAATATTCCATGGTTAGAAATGATTCCCAAATTCCTTGGATATCCAGCCGAAAGGAGGCAGATTAATTCATGTTCGTTTAAGATTCCTGCTTTTTTTTGTTGTTTTCCCTTGGATTTCAGTGTCTCCCGCTGGATTGGAGAGCGTTCCCCTGGGAGAGGAGGCCGGGATGAACGAGGACATCCGGATCCACTCCTGGCCTTGCTCCTACTACCTGGACACCAGCAAACAATGGATCCCTGGGAAGCTCTCCCTGACTCCCAGCTCCATCAAATTCATGGCCGACAAAACCGGGGAGCTCCTGGTGGATTTCCGGCTCTCCGGGATCGGTGAGATCAAGAAGGAATCGTCCCACCTGATCTTCAGCTCCCTCACCATCCTGGAGAAGGGCACCAAGCACTGGTTCAGCTCCCTGCATCCCAGCAGGAACGTGGTCTTCAACATCCTGGAGCACTTCTGGAGGGAGCAGCTGCTCTCCAGCCAAGAGGCCGGAGCGGGAGCGGCCTTGGAATCCAGCAAGGGCAAGGAGTTGACGGGAATGCTGGAGGGATCCCAGAAGCGCCTGGAGGACACGGCCAAGGTGCTGCATTCCCAAGGGGAGCAGTTCGACAACATCATGAGGGGCCTCCACAAGATCGAGGGGGACATGGATGTGGCTGACAGGTAGGGAATGGGAGTGTTCCCGGAGCTGGGAGTGGTGTGGTGGGCATGGAAATTCTGGGGGAGGTCCTCAGGAAAGGAAAGTGTGGATTTTTCATTGGAAGGATGGAGCAGCTCCGTGAGGAAAGGCTGAGTTGGGAATGTTGAGCATGGAGAAGCTCCAGGAAGAGCTCAGAGCCTGAAGGGGCTCCAGGAGAGATGGAGAGGGATTGTGGACTGGAGCAAAGCAAGAAGTGGCATGAGGCTGAGGGGGTGAAGGAAAAGGAGCAGGAAAAGGCCTTGGAAGTGATGATGGATAGGTAGGAGTGGGACCATTGAGGAACAGACACGTGGAATTGGGCTTGGATAAATCCACTTCCAGTTCCAGCTAGAATTCTGACAGTTTTTCCAATGCACTCTGAGGAGAAGGTGGGGTTGGAACTGGCTGGATCCTGGAAAACTGTGGATGGGTTTGAGGAGGGAAGAACAGGCTGGATTTGGGATGAAGGGATTTCCATGTCTGTGGGGATTTCCTTGGAACTGCTGGAACATCCTGAGCTTTTCCCTCTCCCAGGCTGCTGACAGAGCTGGAATCCCCTTCCTGGTGGCCCTTCAGCACCAAACTCTGGAAAACCCCCGCGGAGCCAAAACCCAAGGAAACCCCCTCAGCTGCCGACCCCAAAACGCAGGAGGAAACCCTTCTGCGCATTCCCGTCATCATCACCCACCGGGCGGATTCCAACGCCAAACCGGGCAAACTCGTGCTCCTTCCCTCGGCCCTGGAGATCTGGGATTGCCATTCCCAGCTGCTGCACCGCTTCGAGTCCCGGGACGTGGATGACATCCGGGTGCACTCCCCGTACGAGCTCAGCGTGCGCCAGAGGTTCATCGGGAAGCCCGACAATTCCTACCGGCTGCTGGCGGCGCGCATGCCCGAGGCCATCTCCATCCTGGAGGTGCAGTTCAGCAGGAAAATCCAGTTCCTGGAGGATGCCCTGGGCTTTGCCGGGGCCAGGAGGTCCCCGGCGGCGGATCTGGGAGCGTCCATCTGGCAGGCAGGTGGGTGACGGGGGATTCCGGGTGTTTTCCATGGAATGTTCCGGAGGGGAATGGCCCCTGCAGCGAGTCTGTGGTGAGGAGAAGTGAAGGAATAAGGAACAAGGAATAAGGAACAAGGAATAAGGAACAAGGAATAAGGAACAAGGAATAAACTCCAGAGGCTTCAGAGCCCCTGGCACTGGTGGTTGGCCTGGAGTTAATGCCCAGCTGGAAGGGAACATCCAATATCCAATTCCCAATAATTAATATCCCCTATCCAATAATTAATATCCAGTATTTAATATCCTATATCCCATATCAGTAGTCAGTATCCAATATCCCATATCTAATAGTCAATATTCCATATCCAATACCCCATATCCAATATTTAATATCCGGTATCCAATATTTAATATCCAATATACAGTATCCCATATTTATTATCCAGTATTTAATATCTCACATTCCATATCCAATATCCCATATCCCATAACTCATATCGTCAATCCAGTATTTCATATCCCATATCCAGTTCTAATAATCAATATCCCATAGTCAATATCCCATAGTCAATATCCCATAGTCAATATCCCATAGTCAATATCCAGTCTCATATCCAATATTTAATATCCCACATCCCATGTCCAATCTCACATATCCAGTAATTATTATCCCATATTTGATATCCCAAATCCAGTGTCCAATATCCCATATAGATAATTTATATCCCACATCCCATATCCAATATTCAATATCCCATAGCCAATACTTAATATCTAATATCCCATATCCTGTTTCCAATATTTAATATCCCATGTCCAATATCCAATATTTATATTAAACCATTCCTTCCCTTAAATCCTAAAAATTTACCCCAAATGTCCAGGAACTAGTTAATTAAAACCTGGGATAAACCTGACTTTTCCATATTAAAAAACCAGGATTTTGATATTAGACAAGTCCAGGTGCTGGAATTCCAGAGATTTTGGAATCACTGCAAGAAAACTTTGGAGGCTGAAAATTTCCAACAAGAAAATTGACATTCCCTACTATCTATCCTTCTAAAATTCCAGGGTTTTTTTAACCTGAAAATATCCCAAATTTTTGGCAGCTTGGAATTTATTTCTCCCAACATCCCTCAATCCTTTATTTTTTCCCCCGATTTTTAATCCCAAAGGATCAAATCCAAGATGGATTCAGTAGCAAAAGCACCTGGAAAACTGGAATAAATGAATAAATCCATGGATTTCCCTGCTGGAATTCCAGCAGGGAAGGGAATGTCCTGTTCCTGAGGAATATTCCAGCTTGGAAAAGCTTGGAAATCAAAGGGGAGCTGATGGAAATCCTGATTTTTCCAGGGATTTTTTGTGTTTCCCTCGGATTTGTCACCGTTCCCATTCTGTCACAAGGTGGCACTCACGGACTGTGTGGCATCCTTTGGGATTTTTTCCATGGAAAACTGAGGTTTTTTCCCTGATTTTTTTTTTTTCCATTTCTCTCAAATCAGGAGGGGGAAAAAAACCAATGCTTTTTCCTGTGCCTGTCCCTGTTTTCCAACTGGGAATAGATCCAGGGAATTTTAGGATAAATATCCACGCAGGGCATGGAAATCTCTGGGAAGTTTCTGGCTCCAAGCTGGCCTTGGCCATATCCAAAAAATCCAGGATGGATGCCCAGGTTTAATATCCAATATCCTATATCCAAAATCCCGTATTTAATGTCCAGTATTTAATATCTCACATCCCATATCCAACGGGATATCCATTCCCATCCCATTCCATCGATCCCATCCCATCCCACTGGCAGCAATTCCATTATCCCAAATTGCTCCAAGCTGAATTTAATATCCAGTATCCTATATTTAATATCTCACATCCCATATCCAATGGGATATCCATTTCCATCCCATAGATCCCATAGATTCCCATCCCATGGATCCCACCCCATCCCATCTCATGCCATTCCCAATCCCATCCCAATCCCAATCCCACCCCATCACGGCACCAATTCCATTATCCCAAATGGCTGCAAACTGGCCGTATCCAGGAATTCCGGAGCATCCCCAGCTTCTCTGGGAATGCTGAAGCCTTTCCAGGGGTTTTCCCCTCAACATCCAAGCAGGGCAGAGCTGTCTGAGGTTGGAATTTCTGTGGCAGCCTCGGGGTTCCTGGGTGCCGCGGTGAATCCCGGATCTCCGGCGGGAGCCGGCGAGGGCATGGACAAGGAGCAGGTGCAGCTGCAGAAGGTTTCCCAGGAAGAAGCCAAGGAGCTCAGACAGGTAAAAATCAGGATCAAAATCTGTGGAAAGAATTGTTGAATTCCTTAATTTGATTGTTGCTTTCATCAGATATTCCTGAATATCGATTTTTGTGGGAATGTTTGAAATGTTCCTCAAGTCTGGGATGAAAATTCTCTGATAATTTTCAATTTGGGTTTTAATTTGGTTTTTTTTTTGTACGAATCAGGGATTATCCATCTCATTGGATTGATGGGAACGTGATATTTTAATTTTAAATGTAATTTATATTTTGTTGTTACTTTATGGGATTTTTTAAATTAATTTTTTAAAANTGGTAGCTCCCATTGCTCCGAACCCCTGCGAGCTCCCCGTGTGTCCCTGTGGCAGATCCTGAAGAAGCTGAAGGGCCTGGCCCTGGAGACGGAAGCGGAGCTGGAGAGGCAGGATGAGGCCCTGGACTCCATCAGCAATTCCGTGGATCGCGCCACGCTCAACATCGAGCGGCAGAACCGCCGGATGAGGAGGCTGACGTAACTCCCGGCCGGAACGGGAACGGCAGCGCCGGGAAGGGCGGGAGGACGGGGCAGCCGGGCTTTCTCAGGATTGGGTGTTCCAGAGGCACTTGGAGAGGGGTTTGGGATGAGGTTTGGAAAATGGCGCTGCTGGGGGTGAGGTCCTGAGGGGATTGGAGTGGTGCCTGGACTTGGATGGTGGGTGGATCTTGGATTATGGTTGGATCTTGGATCGCAGTTGGCTCTTGGATGATGGTTGGATGTTGAATCATGGTTGTATGTTGGATGAGGTTTGAATGTTGGATGATGGTTGGACCTTGGATCACAGTTGGATCTTGGATGATTGGTGGATCTTGGATGAGGTTTGAATCTTGGATAAAGTCTGGACCTTGGATAATGTTCGTATCTTGGATGGTTGGAACTTGGATGACGGTTGGACCTTGGATCACAGTTGGATCTTGGATGATTGGTGGATCTTGGATCACAGTTGGCTCTTGGATGATGGGTGGATCTTGGATCACAGTTGGCTCTTGGATGATGGGTGGATGTTGAATCATGTTTGGATGTTGGATGAGGTTTGGATGTTGGATGATGGTTGGACCTTGGATCACAGTTGGATCTTGGATGATGGTTGGATCTTGGATCATAGTTGGATGATGGTTGGATGTTGGATGAGGTTTGAATCTTGGATAAAGTCTGGACCTTGGATAATGTTCGTATCTTGGATGGTTGGAACTTGGATGACGGTTGGACCTTGGATCACAGTTGGATCTTGGATAATGTTGGATCTTGGATGATGGTTGGACCTTGGATGAGGTTTGAATCTTGGGTCATGTTTGGCTCTTGGATAATGTTTAGCTCTTGGATAGCTGGATATTGGATGAGGTTTGGATCTTGGATGGTTGGATTTCGGTGGTGGTTGGATCTTGTATGAAGTTTAGATCTTGCATGACGGTTGGATCTTGGATCACAATTGGATAATGATTGGATGTTGGACGATGGTTGGACCTTGGATGAGGCTTGGATCTTGGATGGTTGGATCTTAGGTGAGGGTTGGACCTTGGATCATGGTTGGATCATGGATCGTTGGATCTTGGATGAGGTTTGGGCCTTGGATGGTTGGATCTTTGGTCACAGTTGGATTTTGGATAATGATTGGATGTTGGGTGATGGTTGGACCTTGGAGGAGGTTTGGATCTCTTGATTATTGGATCTGGGATCATGGTTGGATCTTGGATGATAGTTGGATCTGGGATCACATTTGGATCTTGGATAATGATTGGATGTTGGGTGCTGTTGGACCTTGGACGAGGTTTTGATCTTGGATCATGGTTAGACTTTGGATGAGGTTTTGATCTTGGATCATGGTTAGATGTCGGATGAGGTTTGGATCTTGGATCATGGTTGGACCTTGGATGAGGTTTGGACCTTGGATCATGATTGGAAGCTTTTCTTGGATGGAAAGATCCAAATTTCCTGTTGGGATGGAACAAAACCTATGGATTCTCCACTGCAAAACTCTGTAAATAGGAAGGGATGTGACAAACCCTTTAATTTAATTTCAATTAATTAATTAATTCATTCATTAATGTGCTTTTTCACTTTGCTGCTTTCCAGCCCAAGAATTCCCTCTCCAGCTCTTTCCCTGAAATCCTCAGGAGCCGATCCTGGTTTTTTTTTTCATTTATTTGCACTCAGTGGTGATGAAACATTTCAAGGCTTTTCCAGAATTCCTCAAAAAAAAAAAAAGGGAATATTTTCAGTTAAAGTCTGAAGTTTACACTTGGCTCTGCTGAGAGCAGAGATCCCCCCCCTCCTAAATTATTAAATAATAATTTATTAATAAATTATTGATATTCCATAGGAAAAAAATCCCATTTCATCAATCCCTGCCTTTTCCAGCTGTTTTCACCTCCAAGGAGCCGTTGTAAAATACCTTCTTAAAAAGAATTATTTTATTTTATTTAAATTTAATTTTAATTTAAATATCTTTTTTTGCTGTTGCTTGCAAATCCCACACTTCCAGTGCAATATTTTGAAACAGCTGAAGCTTCAAATCCTTGGATTCCGTGGGAGTTTTTCCCAGTTTTTTGGAATCCAGCCCAATTTTGGGAGAAGAAGACGCCGAACCACGTCGAGGGTGTTGTTTGCAAGGTTTGTGTTCCTGCATCCTCCTTAGGACTGGAGTAAAATTTATTCCAAGTTTTTCCTGGCGTGCACTTTATTGGAAAATCTGGTGATAATTCCGTATCCGTCAATCATTTCCTGGGAATACAAATCCTCTCGGAGCTTCTCCTGATGTTCCCCACCCCCAAATCGCTGCCGATTTACCGGGAGAGGAAAAGAAACTTCCCACACCTCATTTTTCCATGGATTTCCAAGTGGATGTAGCTCCAAATCCGTGTTTGTTGAGGGATCTGGGAGTGGGATGAGTCCAACCCAGAATTCCCAAAAGGAAGTCTTTGGGATTTGAGCATTTTTTGGGTGTTCTTTGTGCCATATTTTTTTATTGTCGTGGGGTTTTCGCACCGACTCCGGATTTTGTGGGTTGTGTTGAGTCCAACATATCCCAAAAAAAAACTTGGAATGTTCCTTGGGAAACCCATCCTGGAGCTGTACATTGGCTGAATTCCATGTGCCAAAAGGATTTTCCACCTGTAATTCCTTCTTATTAAATCTCTTGGAGTTGTGAATTTTCTCTCCTGTCTTCACTTAGCTGGGAATTTGCGGGAAAAATCCATCCCTGTTTTCCTGTGGAATGGGATCCTGTGGATTCTGTGGGGTTGGGCTTTAGGGTGGGTTTTATTTGGGATTAAAAATATGGAAAATATTCCCTGCTGGAAGATGACTCTGGATGAACTTTAGCTTCCAACCCATTCCAGAATTCTGTGATCTTCAGCAGGGCTCTGAAGGGTGGTGGATATTCCAGAGGGACCTCAAAATCCTGGAAAAATCTCCCAACTATCCCAGGGTGATCCAAGTGTCCAGCCTGGCCTTGGGCACTGCCAGGGATCCAGGGGCAGCCACAGCTGCTCTGGGAATTCCAGCCCAGTCCCTCCCCACCCTCCCAGGGAACAATTCCCAATTCCCAATATCCCATCCATCCCTGCCCTCTGGCAGTGGAAGCCATTCCCTGTGTCCTGTCCCTCCATCCCTTGTCCCCAGTCCCTCTCCAGCTCTCCTGGAGCCCCTTCAGGCCCTGCCAGGGGCTCTGAGCTCTCCCTGGAGCTTCTCCTCTCCAGGGGAACATTCCCAGCTCTCCCAGCCTGGCTCCAGCCCTTGGAACATCCCAGTGGGATGTGATGGCTGAAGTTCTGTGAGATGGATCCCACCAGGGACATCCCACCCGTGATCCCAAGGCCAGCTTGGAGCACCCCGGGATAGTGGGAATTGTCCCTGCCCATGGCAGGGGTGGCACTGGATGATCCTTAAGGTCCCTTCCATCCAAAAATTCCATAATTCCATGATGAGGAGCTTTTCTTTCTCCACAAAATCTCCAATAATCCCGTTCTATAAATCAGGAAGACTTTTTGGGAAGTCCATAAGCTTTGTCCTGAGGGAAAATCATTTATTGGGAAGCGGAGCAGCTCTGAAATGGGTTCATTCCTGTCCTTCCTGCTGGTGGCACCCTCAGGATTTGTGTTGGCTCCCTGGCGATGCCAGGGATCGATTTTAGGCTTCATCCATGGAAACTCTGGATAAAAATACTCCACTTCCAGAGAGCCACCATTCCAAATCCCCTCTTTCCTGGAACCACCTGGGAATTCGGGTTTTTCAGGGCTGGTGCCTTTGGAAAACATGGAAAACTTCACTTCTGGTGGGATAAAATTTGGAAATTTTTTATGGCTTTGTCAGCTGGATCAGGGACCAGCCTGTTCCTGAGGCTCAGAATTCCCGTGGCATCTCCTGGGACAAGTCTGGGACTCTTCGGCTTCAGCACTGGGTAAAAATATGGAAATTTAGGTTTTCACTTCTGGTGCCTCTGGAAAACATGGAAAACCTCAAACATCCGGAATTTTTTCTGGCTTTGTCAGCTGGACCAACCAGTTCCTGAGGCTCGGAATTCCCGTGGCATCTCCTGGAACAAGTCTGAGATTCTCCAGCTTCAGCACTGGATAAAAACCTGGGAATTCATCTTTTCAGGCTTTTCAGGGCCAGTGCATTTGGAAAACTTGGAAAACTTCACTTCTGGTGAGATAAAATTTGGAATAATTTGTGGCCTTGACAGCTGGATCAGGGACCAACCTGTTCCTGAGGCTCGGAATTCCCGTGGCATCTCCTGACAAATCTGGGACTTTCCAGCATGGGATAGGAACACGGGAATTATGGATTTCAGTTCTGGTGCCTTTGGAAAACATGGAAAACCACCGGAAAAACCTTCCAGGCATGAAATAACAGCTCCGTTGTCACCTGAAGCAGAGCTGGGAGGAAGAAAAGAGCAGGGCAGGGTTTGATCCTTCCCCTTATCTCCCACTCGCTCTTATCTCCGGGCCCTGTTTGTTTTTCCTTCCCTTGGTCGTTTTTCCTGATGGAAACTGTGAAAAAGCCTGGGATGAGCTCCGGGATGAGCTCAGGGATGAGCTCCGGGCAGAGGGGAAGCAGCCAGGGGAGATGATCGGGATTGTGTAAAAGCTTTATCGTTATCCGAGCGGGATGGGATTGATCCAGGGCTTCTTCCAGCCCCAGGGATGCTTTTCCTTGGGATTTAAAGGATCAGGAGGAGGTGGTGGCTCCCTGGAGCAGGGCCGGGAGCAGCCAGGGCAAGGTGAGGGCACGTTTGGACTTGTGGATCAAATTTGGAAGGTTGGAGGTGAGGAAAATCCCAGGGAAAATATCAGCCACCAACCGCTGGAGCTGTTGGGAAGGAGAAAATCCACACTGGGACAATTCCCACTATCCCAGGGTGATCCAAGCCCTGTCCAACCTGGCCTTGGACACTTCCAGACATCCAGGAGCAGCCACAGCTGCTCTGGGAATTCTGGGAGTCCCTTCCCACCCTCCGAATTCCTTCCCAATATCCCATCCATCCCTGCCCTGTGTCAGTTTGAAGCCNTGGAGGTGAGGAAAATCCCAGGGAAAATATCAGCCACCAACCGCTGGAGCTGTTGGGAAGGAGAAAATCCACACTGGGACAATTCCCACTATCCCAGGGTGATCCAAGCCCTGTCCAACCTGGCCTTGGACACTTCCAGACATCCAGGAGCAGCCACAGCTGCTCTGGGAATTCTGGGAGTCCCTTCCCACCCTCCGAATTCCTTCCCAATATCCCATCCATCCCTGCCCTGTGTCAGTTTGAAGCCATTCCCTGTGTCCTGTCCCTCCATCCCTTGTCCAAAGTCTCTCTCCATGTTTCCTGCAGCTCCTCCAGGTCCTGGAAGGTCACACTGAGCTCACCCCAAAGCTTCTCCTCTCCAGCTGAACATTCCCAGCTCTCCCAGCCTTTCCTCCCAGCAGAGCTGCTCCATCCCTGGGATCATCCTGGTGCCTGCTCTGGATCTCTGCAGGATCTCTCTGGATCCAGGGCTGGGGCAGCTCTGCAGGTGGGGCCTCACCTGAGCACAGGGGCACAGGGGCAGAATTCCCCCTCCCCTGCATCTCCCGGACACATTTCCTTTGGATCCTCATTTTCCCAACAGAACTCCTGCCTCAGACCCTCCTAAGGATCCTGTTTAATATCGAGTTTGATGGTTTTTGATTCCTCTCTGCTTTAGGATTTTTAGACTTTGTGCTTCCCGGTGTTTCTCCATGGGGAGACCTCTCCTTGTTCCCAGCAGGATCTGGGATCCCCATCTTTGTGGGATCTCAGGAATCCCATCCCTGGAGCACCGAGATCCTCCACTTCCTTCATCCTCCTCCCAACCTGGAATCAGCCTGAAGCAAATTTAATCCCGCTCCCTCCTTGTGCACAGGGACCACATTCCAAGTGCTGCCTGAACTCTCCCCCCCACTTCCATTTTTGGGCTCCCAGGAAAACGCAGATTCCAACAGAAAACAGGGGGGGAGGACTCAGCCAATTCCCAGCTTCCCCAGTGCCAGGGAGTTTGGCACTAAGCAGCTTTTTCACTGCCTGGTGTCTGGCAGTGCTGGGTCTTATTTTCGACAAACCCCCCGTTAAAGGATTACGAGGGCCTTGTTAAAATAATGCCCTTGGAGCTCATTCCTGATTGGAAGGGAAAAGCAGGATAAACAGAAAGGGCCCTCTCATCCCCCGGGGTTATTGCTTGGAGTGCTTTGAAAGGAGGGGAAAGGAAAAAAAAAAGGAGGAAAACTGGCAGGAATTAGGGAATATATAAACACACACACACACACAGACTTGTCTGGGGATATAAAGTGAGTTTTGTTTCATTTCTGCTTTAGGGCCCTTGGGAAAAGGAAAATAATTAACGGCTCCCCCCGCTACTTAATCTAATTAATGCCCGTGTTTGGCCGTGGCAGGAGGGGTTTTACCTCGGAGAAATGATCAATTAACGGGGAAAAGGGAGAGGAAGCCATCCTGGAGGGGGAATTGCTATTTTTGCCTTTTTAATGGAGTTTAATAAACGGGAATCAGAAATCCGGGGAGTTTCGCGGCGGCCGGAACGACCACGGCAAAGTGGGAGATTTTTAACTGTGTGTGCTCACCTTTTCCAAATAAAAGCTGGAAAAGCTCCGTGGGGAGCTCGGGGAGCAGGGGGCCTTTCCCTCAGGGATTCGGCTTCATCCAGAGGTGGGGAACGGAAGGATCCCAGTTGTGCTGATCCCTGAGGTCTCCCGTGCTCCCAGGAGATCAGATCCACCCTGTCCCTCTGCAGGGATCGTGGATCTGGGCAGGAATCTCTAGGATGTCAACCCCAGCCAGGGCAGCAGCTCGGATTGGATCCCTGAGTGGGAAATGGCATTCCTGGTGGGATGGGGAATATCACAGAATCCCAAAATTCCGGGTTTGTGTTGGAAGGGCCCTTAAAGGTATCCTGCTCCAACCAGGGACAGCTTCTCTTGTCCCAGGCTGCTCCAAGCCAAATCCAGCCTGGTCTTGGGCACTGCCAGGGATCCAGGGACAGCCACAGCTTCTCTGGGAATTCCAGCCCAGCCCCTCCTCACCCTCCCAGCCAGGAATTCCTTCCCAAAATCCCATCTAACCAGTGGGAAGCCATTCCCTGTGTCCTGTCCCTCTATGCCTTATCCCAAATCCCTCTCCAGCCTTGCAGAGGAGTGGGAGCACTCAGGATGAGGGGCTGGAGTTCCATTTCCCAGGTCAGTCCATGGATTTCTCTCCCCAGATCCATGTCTGACCCTGGAATGGCCACACTGGGCCAGCCCAAAGTCCCTCCTGGCAGGTTCCTGGAAGTGGGAATGGCACAGGGCAGGTGTCCTTTGCTCTTCTCCCAAATAATCCATGTCCAGAGGTGGGAGAGCCAGAGGTCGAACTCCTTCTGGAATCCAGCTGGTTTCAGGCATCCACGGATTCTCTGGCAAGGAATTCGTGCTGGATACTCCAACTGCTGATTTAATTTGAGCCTCTCTGTTTCTTCCACTGAAACCAGGAACAGCCGATCCCTTTCCCCTTTGCCTTTCCCCCTGGATTTGATGACCCTCCATCATCTCCCATCAATCCATCCCCAACACTTCCATGGCTAATGATTCCTCACATCCCTTNCCACACTGGGCCAGCCCAAAATCCCTCCTGGCAGGTTCCTGGAAGTGGGAATGGCACAGGGCAGGTGTCCTTTGCTCTTCTCCCAAATAATCCATGTCCAGAGGTGGGAGAGCCGGAGGTCAAACTCCTTCTGGAATCCTGCTGGTTTCAGGCATCCACGGATTCTCTGGCAAGGATTTTCATGGAACTTCCCCATCCCCGAGAGGTGCCAGGATCCTCCTGGGAGGCTCCAATCTCTCCGAGGAGGAGCAGCAGGGCAGTTTTTGGGGCCAGCTCCGCACACAGAGGGAGGTGGCGCCTCTGGGCCCTGCCTGGCACCACCCAGGAGCCCCTGGCACCACATCCTGGTTCTGCCNCCTCACATCCCTTTCTCCTGCTTGTTGCCTTTCTCCCAGAGGATTTTTTCCATCTTTATTGTGGCTTTGCAGGCCTGGTTTGGCTTTGGGAGCTGCCGTGACCAGAGGAGTTTGGCAGCAGAATCCCGGCAGGAAAGGGGATGTTTTCCTCATCCCATTCCAACACCGGCATCACACGCTCACACCTGCACTGGCCCCTGCTCCCGGAATTCCAGCCTGCTTTGATCAGATGGATGGAGCAGGCACAGAGCCCCACCCTTTAAATTTAATGGGATGAAAATGCCACATCCCCACGGAGCCCATTGTTCCCTCTGCTCGTGCACGAGCCCGGATCCCCCCGGAGGCAGGAGCAAACAAATTCCCGAAGGTTTTCCAGGAATGCCGTGCGGAGGTGATTATTGACCAAGAGGAGAGCGGTGCCATGGATTGTTCTCACAGTTTACTGGGATGGAGTTGGAGCTGAGTGTCCAGGAACATTCCTTGGCACAGACAGTTTGCTGAAATCAGCGTGGCCATCCAGGCTTTTGACCGAGGGTGGGGAAGATCCGGCTCCTCCTCGGATCCATCCTTCAGTTCTTTCCTTCAGATTCCTCATGGACACCTCAGGGAGCCTTTGGTGAGGAAGGGAAAAGGCTGATTTTGTCCCGACTCACCAATAGTTGAGATTTAATCTAATTATAAAATGTCAGCGGCAGCCAGAGGAGGCTTTGGTCTGCTCAGGGAATCCTGGAATGGTTTGGGTTGGAAGAGACCTTAAATCCCATCCATTCCCACCTCCTGCCTTGGGCTGAGGCACCTCCCACTATCCCAGAGTGATCCAGCCTGGCCTTGGGCACTGCCAGGGATCCAGTGGCAGCCACAGCTGCTCTGGGAATTCCAGCCCAGCCCCTCCCCACCCTCCCAGCCAGGAATCCCAATATCCCAATACCCCACCCCTCCCCGCACTCTGGCAGTGGAAGCCATTCCCTGTGTCCTGTCCCTCCATCCCTTGTCCCCAGTCCCTCTGCAGCTCTCCTGGAGCCCCTTCAGGCCCTGCCAGGGGCTCTGAGCTCTCCCTGGAGCCTTCCCTTCTCCAGGGGAACATTCCCAGCTTTCTCAAGAATTCCCCAGGCCCTTCCCAGCTCTGTTCCCTTCCNAGGCCCTTTCCAACTCCTTTCCCTTCCCTGGATATGCTGCTGGAAACTGGAGCTTCCTGCTCCTTCCCATCTCTCCCATTCCTTCATTCCCTCAAGGAGAAGGGCCCCGCTGTGTTTGCTGAAAATCTCCAATTCCACTTCTCCATGTCCTGGAATTCCATTGGCTTATCCCTCTCTTCAGAACTCTTCAGATTATCTTTAAAACCATCAGAAATTTTTGCAACACAATTCCAAGATTTTGGACTTCGGTGGCAGCGCTCCCAAAACTTCTGACTCCCAAAGAAATCTGAGGTTTTCCTCGGATTCTGAGAGTTGGGATTTTCCCAGAAAATGAACAAAGGGAAACATAAATATTCCAATTTTTTTTTTTTTTTTTAGGAGGGGGTAAATTCTCTTTATTTTGCGTTTGCTTTGCAGTCCCAGCTCTGTTTGGAATCCCAAGTGTTTGAAGTGCTCTTATCTGGGATTCCTGCGGGAATGCCGAGGCTCTCCCATGTGCTTGGAAAGGTTCTGTGGAACAAAGATAAAGGGGAAAACCAAACAAATGGAGGGGGAATTCTGCTGTCTGAAAAGGATTTCAGANAGCTCTGTTTGGAATCCCGAGCGTTTGAAGTGCTCTTATCTGGGAACGCGCGGTCCCGGGGATTCCTGCGGGAATGCCGAGGCTCTCCCACGTGCTTGGAGAGGTTCTGTGGAACAAAGATAAAGGGGAAAACCAAACAAATGGAGGGGGAATTCTGCTGTCTGAAAAGGATTTCAGAGCCTTCCACCCTGAGCCACCCACGTGTCCACTGAAACGGAAACTTTAAATTTCATTTCCCATTTTTTTCAGTCCCATTTTCCACTTGTTTGTCCCTTTTTCCTCTGCCAAAATTGAAAGGATTTTTCTTTCTGCTTTTGTCCTATTTTTGCTAATTTTATTTAATTTTTTTAAAATTTTCTTTCTTTTAATCCCTTGAGACTTCAGGAGTTTTTATGGAGGAAGGCCTGACCTCAGGAATACCCTTCCCAATTTTTTGTTCCAAGGAAGCTGAAGCAAAATGTGCTGGAGAAAGGTTTGGAGTGGATTTAGCCCCTGATGGCTGGGAGAGGCACTGGAAGGGATTCCCCAGGGAATTGGCACATTCCCAGGAGCTCTGGGAATGTTGGGACAACGCTCTCAGGGGTGGGATTGTGCAGGGCCAGGATTGGGACTGGATGGGTCCCTCCACCTCAGGAGATTCCATGGAAAATCACGTTCCCATTCCCGGCAGGTCGGGCTCTGCTCCCAGGGAATCGGCCTCAAGGGAAGGGTTGGGATTTCAGGGAATATCCTCATGGAAAGGGTTGTCCAGCTGCCCACAGCAGTGCTGGAATCCCCATTCCTGGAAGGACTGAAAATCCATGTGGATGTGGCACTTGGGGACTTTGTGGTGGCCTTGGATGATTGGGATTGGGATGGACCCAAACAAGGCTTTTCCAACCTCGACAATTCCATGATTTTTTCCATGCCTTGGCCCGACACCTCAATTCCATCAGCCATTCTCATGGCATTGTAATATTTCTAGGGAAACTCACCGATCTTTTTGGGATGGATGCAAAAGGTTATCCAGGAAACGTCATTCCAGAAGAACGGATGGAATGGATGGAATGGCCAAGCCCTCCTTGTTAAGGCGGAAGTTTAACGAGGTTTCAGCAGGGTTGGTTTGAGTGGAATTGGGAATGAAGGGGTGGATTTGGGAATGCCAAGGAAATGGGAAAAAAAAACCCCAAAGTCTAAAGGAGAGGAGAGAGTTTGAGCTTGGAAAAGGAATTTTTTTGCTTCCGTGTTGTCAGAAATGGAATTTTAGTGGAATTTCTCCCCTCATAAACCTCATCCTGATGCTCCTTTCCCCAAATCCCAAATCCTGGTGGGGAATTTCTCAGCGGGAAAGATTCCAGTGCTGGCACTGCTGGAGTCCCAACAGGGAAAGCGTGGCTTGTTCTCCAAGGAGGAAATAATGGTGCAACTCCCGGAGTGTGGAAACATCCAGAACTTCATCCAAGAGGATTAAAATTCCCAGGGAAAATGCCTGGAGCTTTGCAGGAAGCAAAACAATTCCAATGGGAGCCAGCAAGGGAGAACCTTGGGAAAAAAAAATGATCTGTTTATCCTGCAGACTGAGGGGGGCTTGGAATTATTAATTATTATTATTATTATTATTATTATTATTATTATTATTATTATTATTAATATAGCAATAATAATATAGTAGT
>VWYE01007850.1:17099-27403 GCA_013398995.1 Alaudala cheleensis
CTTAATATTTAATCAAATATTTAATAATATTTAATTAAATTATAAAATATTTCCTTAATAAATAAGAATAATTTACATGTCAATATTTGTTAATAATTAATTTGGATATTTTAAAATTTATTATAATTATTGATGAAATTAATAAATATTAGTTCAATGAATGATGGATAAAGATCGACATTGGCCTCAATCAGGAAAATTTGGGCCGCAGAGGAACAAAATGGAGGCACAAAACTGGTTTATGGCTCCTGAAAGTGGGAATGTGGGTAATTCCAAAAGTGGGAAGAAGTCTGGGAATTAGATGGAGATCACTCAGAGAGGGGGTGAGCAATACCCAGCCTGGATCTGCAGATGGCTCAGGACCTCCTGCTCCATGCCCAGAAAAGCTGGGAATTCCTTCCAGGGATGTGCTCTGTTTGCAGCCAGTGATTTTGGGGGAAATCTCAGGAATTCTCCTGTTCCAGGGATGTGCTCAGCTTGCAGCCAGGGATTTGGGGGAAATCTGGTTTGGGAAAAAAAAAAACTGGAAAAGAGGAGCAGGGATCAGAGAAGGGGAACAAAAAACATGGGAATGGATATTCCCAATTGATTTTGCCTTGGTAAAACATTGAGTGATTAAACAGTAACTTAATGATTTAAATAATTGAACATAAGGAATGGGGGATTTATCCCGATGTCTCCCAAGTTTCCCTTACAGCTGATAAACACCAGAGCTACAGGAATAGGGATATGCTGGAGTTTTTCCTGGGAGATCTCCAGTCCAACCTCCCACTGGGAGCAGGGAAAGGTAAAGGAATGTTGGAATTTTCACTGGATCCATTGAGATCCAGAACAAAAGCCAGGCTGGACAGGGCTTGGAGCAAGCTGGAATGGCGGGAGGTGTCCCTGCCCATGGAATGGGATGATCTTGAAGGTCCCCTCCACCCCAAACCATTCCACGACTCTATAAAAATATTCCCATGATGTATCTCTCTTATTATTAGTTAAAAATTTATATTTTTAATTATTATTTCCCCTCTCACAGGGAGTAGGTGCATTCCCAACTCGAAACTCTGGAATGTCCCGGTTTTGATGGAATGTTTTCCCCAAAACCTCCAGAATTGATCAATCCAGGAATAAACCACCAAGGCAGGAGAAAAACCGGCGGCGGCCAAGGAGAGGCAACAACCGCATGTCTCCCGAATTCCTGCGCCAGCCCTTCCTTCCCGAGCTTTTCCTGCTTCCCTTTGATGTGTCTGGGAAGGGCAGGGCGGGATTGGGGACGGCTCTGTCTCTGCCTGGTGACATTCCCTGCCAGCAGCAGAGGGGCGATTAGCAGGGATAGAAAGGAGGGAAGTGTCCCGCCGGGAATTCCCGCCGTGCCTCGGCCTCAAAGCGCCCATTGTGGCTCGTCCGCAGGGGAACAATCCCGGCCTCTGAAGGAGGGAGATAGGGATCTGCCTGATCCCTCTGGAGACACATCCCAGCCCCTGGAATGGCTTCACAGGGCGTCGGGTGTCACAGGGGGATTTGGAGCCTCCCGGAATTTCCTCGGCTCTGCGTTCAGCTCTGCGGGTGTTGGATATCTTGGACTTGCAGGGATATTCCCCAAATTCCCTCCAGGGAGATGTTCAGTTGGGAAATTCCTCATTCTGAGGATTTTTTATTTATTCGGCTATGCCAGGTGAGAGTTTTAGGGATGTGATTCCCCGGGTGATTATCCAGGTTTGTCCTGGCTTGGGCAGGATGAATCCAATGAATCCATTGGACAACCAGGATAATCCTTGTGCTGCTCCAGAGAAATTCCCACCTTGGACAGGTTCCACTTTCCATCAGGATGAAAATCTCCTTTGGGGTCTTACAGGCTTGGGATGAGTTAACAAAAGACTTCCCCAGATTTTTGGAGCTGTTCCAGAGGAGGTTCAGGTTGGATTTAGGAACAGGTTCCTCATCCAGAGGGTGCTGGGCACTGCCCAGGCTTCCCAAGGAGTGGGCACATTCCCAAGGCTTCTCCAGAGCTCCGGCAATGTTTGGAAAATACTCCCAGGAATGCCCAGGGTGGGATTTTTGTGGTGCCTCTGCAGGATCAGGAGCTGTACTGGATGATCTTGGTGGGTCACTTTGGATATTCCACAATTCCATGATTCCTTTCTAATGCAGAACTTGAGATTCAAGTTAAATTCCCAACTCCCTTGGCACCAGCTGCGTTCCCATCCTGGGGATAGGAATGAGTGGATCTTTGGGATCCCTTCCAACCCAGGATCCCGTATTTCCTCCCCCAAATCCCACAGGAACCGGGAGACGCTGCTCCCGGTGTGTCTGGAGGCTTTGGGAACAGGGATCAGCAGAGCCTCTGCTGGGCTCAGTTCATTTTCACCCACTGACACTCAATCCTTAAAACTTTTAAGAGAAATTAATGGAATTCTTGGCCACCAGGAGCGACACCTTTATGGGATTTGGGGGGAGTTGCCATCTCCCTTCCAAGGCAACCAACTTAAAAAAAAAAAGAGGGAAATAAAAAGAGGAAGAAAAGGAAAAAAAATGCCCCATTAAAGTGAGTTTTAAACCCAGAGCAAACAGATTGAGTGTCAGGCCTCATCCCGCTTCCGAAGCGGGAGGAGGATGTGGTTGGTCTCTGTTCCATCCAGCCTCATCCCAGCTTGGAAAAGCGGGATGTGACCTCCGGAGGGCCGTCACGGAGGGGTCAGCAAACCCTCCTGCTGCTGCCTGGGCTGCAGGAATTGTGTTTTCCTTCCCCGGTGAGGATTTACGGCCGGGGATTCACGGAGCGCGGCCGTGTTTGTTTTCCTTTCCCGACGCTGTTCCAGGAAACATGACATAGCTGTGAGTGCAAGGAACGAGCTGCTGCCGGAGCTCTGCATCCACAGCTGCCCCGGGAAGGGAGGAATTCCTGGCGCTCCTCCTCACGCTGGAGGGTTTTGTCCTTTCCGACATTCCCTGTTTGTTTTCTTTTTTGTTTCCGGATTTGCGAATCTGCCCTGGAGATAATGAGGAATTCGCACTTGGGAAGGGGGATTTGGTATGTGTGTGTGGGATCTCCTCTGGAATATCTTAACGCGTTCCCAGTGTTTGCATTCTGCAGGATCATGAAGGATTCCCATCCATTTCTGGCCACGTGCTCCATCCTCAAGTGGGGGAAAATTGGGATCACCTCATCCACAGCCACGGGAAAATCCTGCCTGTGCGAGGGGGTCCAGCTCCGAGGTTGGAATGGGTTGGGGTGGAAGGGACTTTAATTCCCATTTAATTGCCCATTCCATGGGCAGGAACAGCTTCCGCTATCCCAGGCTGCTCCAACCTGGCCTTGGACAACTCCAGGATTGGGGCAGCCACAGCTTCTCTGGGAATTTCATCCCAGCCCCTCATCACCCCCACAGCCAGGAATTCCCTCCCCAAATCCCATCTAAACCTCCTTTCCATCAGTTGGAATCCATTCCCCTTTGTCCTGTCCCTCCATCCCATGGAAATATTCCCTCTCCATCTTTCCTGTCGCCTCCTTCAGGTGTTGGAAGAAACATGGTGAGGTCACCCCAAAGCTTCTCTTCTCCAGGCGGGAAGAATTCCACAGCAGATCCAAGATTTTCAACATTGCTGAAATCCAGTGGCTTTAGGGAAAACTCTGCCTGAAGAGGGGAATCACAATCCTTGCACTTGGAATGACCAGATTTCCAATGGGTAACGAGTGGAATTCCATCTGTGGGAAGAGTTTGGATGGGCTTGGAGCCACCTGATCTCCATGGAGATGTCCCTCTGGGAATGGCCAATTGGAAGATCCCTGAAGTCTGCTCCGATCTAAACCATTCCAGAATTCCATGGAGATTAAAAGTTTGGTGGAACTATGACGTCACGGGTTGTGACGTCACGGGTTCCACCAAAACTCTTGACGGTGAAAAATCACGGAAATTATTGGAATATTCAACACGATCCATGAGCAGAGACAGGCAGTGGGAAGCAGGATCCTTCCACATTCCAGCAGGCATGTAGGATGTTTTCCCGAGGTTTTCCCCACCCCCATTCCCAGTTCTCATCCAAACCCTGGAATTTTCTGGAGACCAGGAATTCTCTGAGCACCCCCTGATTCCCTGGATTTGGCCGGCACCGAGCTGGCCCCGTTGGGTCTTTTTTGCATCTGAAGGAAATGATGAATGGTTAACGAAGAAATTGTGCCAAATGTGGGACATTTTGGCAGCCTCTGAATCCCAAAAATTCCAGTTTCGACTCCTTTATTCCTTCATTTTAGGGAACAAACCCTCGTAACAAAGTTTTCTTGGAAACGCCACCAGAAGTGATGCTTTTAATTAAAACAAACAAAGGCAAATTAAAAGAGTAATTGCAATTGAGGGTTGTTTTTTTTCTGCGTTCAATTTTCCTGCTGGAAAGTTGGAAAAGGTTATGGAAATAAACATTTTCTTTTTTTGCCTGTGCCTAAACGTTTTTTTTTCCCCAAGAAATAAATGTATTCCCTGGATTAGGAAAACAAAAATACAGAGGTGAAGCAGCTTTTTTGCTGTCAAAGGTGGAATTAGAAACCAGTTCAGGCAGATCCACCTGGATCCTTGGAATGTTTGGAGGATCCCAGACCTTGGAATGGGGTTCTGCCTTTAAATGGGAAGAATTTTGTGTCCCACCATGGATTTATTTCCATGGTTTTTAAATCTTCTCAGGGATGGTGACTCCATCACTGCCCTGCCCTGGAAAACCCTTTCCACGCAGGAATTGTTCCCAATATCCATCCTGAATCTCCTCTGGAATAGCTGGAGGCTGTTTCCTCTCATCCTGTCCCTTTTTCCTTTGGGAGAAGATCCCAGCTCGCAGCTGGATCCACGCTCCTGTCCACATGGATTGACAGCTGGAATCCCATTCCTCGCATTCCATGTTTTTCTGAGGTGTCTCAAACCCGACTGTGGCAGCACTGCGTTAATTATTCACGCCGTTAATTATTCACGGCGTTAATTATCGCTCAGGCTGGACTTCCAAAGGCTCCTCAGCACAGCACATCTGTCATTCCAGCATGGAGCAATCCCGGCTGGATGGCCGGAATTCCTTCCGGGAGCTGTTAAAGCTCCAGGTGTGGTTCATTCCCGCCTCGGGGTGGTTTTCACGAGGATTCCCCTCAGGAAATCCCGGGAAACTCAACCCCTGACCTGAGCCTCCAAACCCATTCCCAGCCTTATAAAAAACCCACCCGGAGGCTTTGGATGGAGCGGGAATGGCTGGAGATGCTGGAATGCGCAGGGAGGAAAGTCCCGGTTTTTATTTCCCGGCACTGATTTTGTCTCTGGTTTCTCCTGACGAGTCCCAGGGTGGAGTTAAATCCTCCCGCATTCCCTGAGCTTTGTGCCCTGTAAATTTCCAGACAAACCTCTCATTTTTCCCCTTTTTTCCCCCCTTTGGTCCTTCCTTCAGTTCCCTGGGAGCTGCTGGAGGGCAGGTGTGGGGTTGGGGAGTCAATTAAAAAATCCAGTGGGAATATGGGAATGCCGAGCTTCCACACAAAGCCTAAAAAAACCGGGAATAAGCGAACAAATGCTCATGGATTTGGAGGGCAGGTGATCTCTGAGGCGGAATCCCAGGATGGATTGGGTTGGAAGGGATTTAGGGATGATGGAATTCCACCCCTGCCATGGGCTGGGACAACTCTCGTTATCCCAGGGTGAATCAGCCTGGCCTTGGGCACTTCCAGGGATCCAGGGGCAGCCACAGCTGCTCTGGGAATTCCAGCCCAGCCCTTCACCACCCTTCCAGCCAGGAATTCCTGCCCAGAATCCCATCTAATTCTCCATTTTTCTATTGGGAGCCATTCCCTGTGTCCTGTCCCTCCATCCCTTGTCCCCAGTCCCTCTGCAGCTCTCCTGGAGCCCCTTTGGGTCCTGGAAAGAGCCCTAAACTACATTTTATTTTTATTTTCATTTTTATGTCTTTTAAATTGATTTTTATTGTTGTTGTTATTTTTATTTTCTTTTTTTCATTTATCACCATTACAATAATTACATTTAGCATTTACTCCTTACTTCAAAGAACAACAAATCCTAAAAAGTCCACACGACTATGAGGATAAAAATCTCTGGGAATGAGAGCCCGGGAAGGAGGAAGTGGTGTCTCCCTGCCAGCAGTTTTGGGATCTGGATAATCCAGGAAATTATCCTGGGAAATGTTTGTGCCTTTAGTGTTGTCAGAGTCCCTCCAGCTCTCTTAATTCCTGGTCCTCTGCCCTTGTGGGGCTGCTTTTTAAATCAATCAATCAATCAATCAGAATTGTTAATTATATCCACACCAATAATTGTGGATAGATATTTATGTGGATATTATATATGGATATAATTAATGTCCGTGTTAATTGTGCTAATTCTCTTCACCCATCATTGAAGGGGGAGGTGTCCCTGCCCAAGCAGGGGGTTGGATCCTTAAGGAATATTCCTGAAGATCCCTTCCAACCCAAATCATCCCTGGATTCCGTAATTCCATGGGTTTGATCCGGGTTTTATCTCTGGAATGCCACCCAAGTCTCGATATCCGATGTGAATTTTTAAACTTCCCATAAATCCTTTCTTTTTTCCAGCTTTGTATTCCCTTCATGCCCAAGTGCTGCTGGAACAACAACCAGGATTGCATTTCCTATTTAAATCACTTTCCAATCTCTCCATATTTCGAATTTATTGGGGTTTTTTTTGCAGCTTCTTCGAGCCACCCCAGCGCCAACCACCAGGAATCGCCGTGAAATTCCAGCCCAGCCCAGCTTTTAACACCCTCCCTCTTTCCCAATGAATTTTAATCCCGGTTATCCACAGGGGGAGGATCAATCCTGGAAGTGCTCGTTGCTCCGTACCTCCCCCAGATCTCCATCCCGGGAGGGTGGGAAATGCAGGGGTTTTATCCCAGCTCTGAGCAAGCCAGACCCGCAGAGCCCAGAGCGTTTAATCCTGCCTAATTAAACCCCACTTTGCTTAATTAGGTGCTGCTCCAGCTGTTTGGTGACTGGTTTTTTTTTTTTGGTTTTTTTTTAAAGTTACCCCACCAAGCTGGAGGGGAAATAAAAACCCAGGGAGGCTCCTCCTCTCCCTCATCCCATCTCCAGGTTTCTGAGCTCTGCTCCAGCAGCAGATGAACGAGCTCTGGGTCCCCTGGGCATCCCAAACTTTATGGGGTGGGACGTGACCCGATTCCCTGAGCTTTGCTCTGCTCCCCTCCCAGGGAAACTCGGTGGTTTTGACACCGAATAACTGGGGGAGGTTTGGTGTCCAAGTGGGGAAAATAACGGAGGTTGGAGGGGGAAAATAGCGGAGGTTGGAGGGGGAAAATAGCGGAGGTTGGAGGAAAAGCTGGTCAGGAAGAGCTGGGAAGCTGGAGAAGACCTGCCTGGGTGTCATAAATCAGATAAATCTGCCCCTTTCTGGGTGTTCTAATTCTGGTTTGTCAGATTCTTTTGCCTTGTTAACGAATTATTCTGTTTATTTCATTGCTGGGATTATGGAGATGAGATTCCTGTTAAATCCCGATTTGTTGCTCTTCATCTTCCTCAGCCCCAGAGAGGTGAGAGCTCTGTCCCATCACAAATCAGAGGTCAGTGGTCACAAGACCTCAATCACAAAGCCCTTTAACCATTTATTAGCCAATTAACTGCTGCCACAAAGTTTGTTTGTGTCTTTAACCCAGTCGTTAATTATTTTTATTTTTACACGTTTTTGCCACTGATTAAATCAATCAGTGATTTATCAAACCAATGATAAAATGACACACAAACCTAAAAATTTCTTACTGCCTTTGGAAATGAATCTGTAACTAAACTTTATACTCCTCTAAAACTTCCCACCACCCAGCTTGGCACGTTTCTGCTTAAACTAATTAATATTAAAATAAAACTGCTAAAATCCATGTTCTGGCTTTTGATCTCTAAATTTGGAAACCTTTTTCAAGGTCTCAAATCAAACCCTGTGTTCATTTTTTATGTCTGGGCCTGCGGGCTCAAGGTTTTGAGAGTTTTCTGTGCCTTGATTTCCCACATTTTATTGGTTCCTGAATCAGATCAATTATTTGTTAATTAGAAATGTTCATGTTTGTGTGGCTGTGTGGAACGGGGTTGGGATGAGATGGTCCTTCCTGCCCCAAACCCCTCTGTGATACTGCAATTTTTTTTTTTTATATTTCTTTATTGTTTAATATAATTTTTCACCTTCTGCTTGAGGAATTTGGTGTAAATAAACTTTTGGTGGGGTTACACCAAATTGTTGCACTTTCTCCTCCTGGTGGCATTTGGGTTCCCAATCAAAAATACCAGGGAACTGCCCAGATGGAAATGTTGGATCCTTGATCTTGAAAATGGGAATGCTCAAAGCTGGAATTTGGTTTACTGGCTTTGGAGACAGGGATTGAGCTCCTCACAGGATTTTGCTGTTCTCATTTTCCAATATTTTCAACAAATTTTTATGGATTCATTTATTTTTCCAATTTTCCATATCCAACTGGTGTCACACCTGTCTCAGGTGAGGCCCCTCCTGCAGGATGGAATTTGCTTCAGGCTGATTCCAAGCTGGGAGGAGGATGAAGGAAGTGGAGGATCTCGGTGCTCCAGGGATGGGATTCCTGAGATCCCACAAAGATGGGGATCCCAGATCCTGCTGGGAACAAGGAAATCATGGATTCTGCAGGATCCTGGATTATCCAAGGAAGCCAGAAATCATCTAGAATGGGATTATCCCAAACAGAAAAGAGCAAATCATGCAGAGACAGAGGATCCATCCCTTGGGCTGCTGCCACAAACTCATTTTCCCGGAATTTTGGGATTTTTCCAGGTTGGTGATGCCCCTTCTCCATTCTGCTGTCTGGAATTGATGCCTTTAACGCCTCTAAATTATTTTATGATCCCCTCCCAATGTTTGAATCCTTCCAGGATCCACATTTTTTGTGCCGGGATCCACATTTTTTTTTGGGGATGGGAGTCTCCAGTCCCTGGATCACGGAGACACCAAACTCAGGATGAGAGGAGGAGGGATCAGCGTCTTCACGTGGAGAGGTTTAATCCCGGAGGAGAAGGATGGCACCTACTCGTGGCAGAGCGAGGGAATTACTCAATTTCCAGATTTTGGGACATTTCTGGTGAATTCAGGTTTTGAACTTTAATTTCTTTCTAGTGGAAAAAACCTGCTTTAAGTGCAAGGCTTGAAACAGGGAATTTGGGAGGTCGGAGAGCAAATTTTAAGGGGGAGGTTTAGATTAAAAGGGAGGGGAAATTTCTTCAAACCCTGTCAGAGCTGCCCAGGGAAGTGGTGGAATGCCCATTCCTGGAGGGATTTTAAAACGTGGATGTGGCACATTTTGGATGGGGACAAGGATTAGTGGTGGCCTTGGGAATTCCGGATTTAAGGACTCGACGCTCTTTTTTTCCATCGCTGTCTCCATCAGCCAATCCCCAAGGAATTTCTGGGATGTCCCTTCCCTTGGAGGGGCTGAAACAGGATGATCCTTGAGGTTCCTCCCAACTCAGACCATTCCAGGATTCCCTGATTTTCATGGGAATTATCTGAGTTTTATCTTCCCAGCAGTGTTGAGGAGGAACCCACGGAGCAGAGGAACGACGAGGTCCATCCCAAATAAATCATGGAGCTGATAACAGAGGCAGGAATTCCTCCTCCCCCCCTGCCTCCCAGCTGGAGCTGGACACTTCCACCCCCGAGCTACCACCTGGAAAAATCCTGGATTTGAAGCCTTTCCTTGTGTGAGGAAGAATCCAAATAATTCCCTCGGATGCAGCCAAAGAGTTAAACCCCTTCCCTCTGGGATTTTTCCAATGGATCCAGGCACAGCTTTATCAATCCCACCTGGAGCAAACAGAACGCCCCGCTCCGAACCTTTCCTTATCTCCCGGTGTTTGCCTGGGGCTGTTTGGTTTCCAAAGGTCGCGGGAGGAAGCAGCGGGAGCTCTCCAAGGGCGACGTTTCCTTTGGAATTGGGTGACGGATTTGCTGGGAGGGAGCTGGGAAATGATTGGGGAAAAATGGGTTGGGGATGATGGTGGTGGGGGGGGGAGGGAAGAGGACGAGAAGGTTTTAAAGCGGAATTTTCAAGGAAATTTTTGAAGGAAATTTCAAAGGGGGGGAAAAAAAAGAAAAAAAAAAATCAAACCAAACTCCACAAGATGGTGGTGNAGAAAAAAAAAGAAAAAAAAAGGAAAAAAAAAAAACAAAAAAGAAGAAAAAAAAAGAGTGATGTGTCTACACAGCCTTCAAAAACTGTGCAGCTGTTGAGGAAAAAAAGGGAAAGACAGATGAAAAATCAGGATCTCATCCAGCTCCTTTCCTTTCCTTTCC
>VWYE01007852.1:201-12719 GCA_013398995.1 Alaudala cheleensis
TTTTTTCCCAAACTAGTAGGGGGAGGGGCAGTTCCAGCTTGCTTCCTAGAGAGACCCCCATTTGGGAGGTTTCCTCCCAGATTTGCCCTAAACCAGGACATAAATAGTTCTAAAATAAGAAAGAAGAGGCTGAGAAACAGAATAACAAGACTACAAGAACTAGGTAAAGGAGGGCCATGAAGCACTGGACTGTAACCAATCATATTCCTGAAAGGTGTGTCCTGAACACGTGGACAAGATAGAGGCACCAATCAAGTAATGCGTGATCACGAGTAGTTTTAGAATGTACAAATATAGCATAATGCAAACAATAAACAGCTTCTTCTTAATCATATTGGTTGGTTGTTCAGAAGTCCTGAGCTCCCACATACACAGATCAAAAGTTAGCCATATTTTTAATCTACTGGAGTATTTGCAACACTTTTGGTATTCCCTACTCTCCCATGAGTCAAACTATTATTGAAAAACACATCACACTTTAAAATGTATCCTAGACCAACAGAAAGCGAGAATAGCACAGGCAACAACACAGATGCAATTGAACAAAACTTTCTATATTTTTGATTTTTTAAACAACTCCTTTGCAGAATCAAACCCACCAATTTTTTGTCATTTTTCTGATAGCACACAAGCAAAGTTGAAAGAAAATCCTCTTGTTTTAATTAGAAACCCAGAAACAGGACAAATTGAGGGTCCATTTTCTTTAATTCTTTAAAAACCTGGGGCAAAGGGTATGCTTGTGTTTCCACAGGTACAGGACCTATGTGGATTCCAGCGAAGAACATGAAGTCATGTCACATGTAAAAACCCACTGACAACTCCAAGAGCAATGAAATGGGCACGCAGACGTGAGGTGTGCAGAGACTACAGTTGATGACTGACATCTTTTGTCCCACCTGCAAAAACTGTGAACCTTGGGTTTTATGTCAGTGTAAAAAGTGTGGGAACCGTTGGTATTGTAGAGCTCTTTTGGCAGGAGCGTGGTGTGCATCATGCTATACTTCAGAATCACTAACAAGGTCTAAAGCCATTGAATTCCTCACTGTTGTAGGTCATGAAGAAGAAAATAGCCCCCGCCTCCCTATTCTTAGGGAGGAATGCAGAAGGGAATTTTTGAAGGAATCAGAAGATATTCAAATTTGTAAAACTGAATGCAAACGAAATAACTTAGTGCCTTATATCTGGTCTGTCCCTGAGCAAGTTTGGGAAAAAACAAAAAAAGAATGTGCTAAAAGATTTGCTTGGAAACTAAGATTGAAAAATAGCCAAAGAAAAACATGGAGTTAAATCAAATGTTATGCTTATGCCTTTTTATTTTGTTTGCTTTTGGAAGCATGACTTTGTCCAGTAATCAACCCAAAACAAATGTTTGGGTGACTTTGGCTAATGCATCAGGCTTTGACACCATATGCTTAACCACTGCAACACCAGAAAATCCATTTTCCACTTGTTTAGTGGGGCTGCCCACAGACGTGTGGCCAATAAAAGAGAAAACCATTCACATTTTAAGAAGTAAAAGCGTTGGCAGCATGTGGGATTGGGATCATTCTAATTATTGGGCAAGCAACCTTCCCCGAGCATCTTTGGAGCCTCAGGAGATAGATCTCCTTGGCTCAGTAAAACTGGATTTTTGTGTTAAATTCAGTTATACAGGGAAAGAGTCATTGTTAATCAAAGATGTTTCTCCCTGTCATCAAGTGTATAAGAATCAGACTACTTGGTGCAATTATACTTCCCCAATACCTGCATGGTCTGTTGACACATCTTTACAGTTGCCACAAGGAATGTTTTCAATTTGTGGAGACAGAGCCTGGCCCGCCATTCCATCACAGGTGAAAGGTGGCCCAGGTAGCTTAGGGAGTCTTACTTTGCTAACACAGAATATTACGATGATCACCAACAACAGACACAGAGGAAAGACGTCAACATGAATCAGAATGTAGAGATGATTTTGAACCTTGGGGCTTTGGAAAAAGACTTTCAGCATCTTTATTTCTACCCCAACTTACCACTGCAGTAACATTAAAGCAATTAGATTGATTAGGTTGCTGGCTAAGTAAACAAACCAATGCTACTTCCCTTGGACTGAGTGGTTAGCAGATGTCAAAGATGTAAGACATGCAACTCTACAAAACAGAGATGCAATTGATTTTCTTTTGTTAGTACATGGACAGGGGTATGGAGACTTGGAATGTGTTGTATTAATCTGTAATTAATGTGTTGTATTAATCTGTCTTTTCTTTGAGAATCCATCCATAAGAGCATACAGGAATTGAAGGAAGGTATATCCAAGATTAAAGTTGACAATGGAACAAGGTTAGATGACCTGTTCAATAAATGGAGTATTGCACCTTGGCTGAAAGAACTTCTTAAAATAGGCTTGAGTATACTGATTGTCATAATAGTTGTACAAATAATGTGCCTTGTCTGCTCCAATGTATGTGGCAAATGCTTGATAAAGCTATCAAGGGAGTATTCATGGTTTAACAAAAAGGAGGAAATGTGGGAAATGGAGGCCCACAAAGCTCCCAGAGCCTTGTGCATAGAGAGAGTTGAATACAGAGTTTGATCTAAGACCTTGGAGAAGGCTTGCAGATTTGGAGCAGTAAAGTTACACAGACATGAAGCAAGAATATGGGTTTGTGGTTTAAGCAGAAATATGTTTCAAGCAAGCAGAAAAATTCCTTAGATAAGTGAAAAAATATAATTAATAAGATAGAAGAAAATTGTAAAGTTATTGATAAAGCTTGATATAAAGTTAGTAGAAAGCTTAAAAGGTAGCAATGTAAGTTTGTGTAGTGTTATATGATTGGATAAGAAAAGACACGTTGTGGTAGAGGCATGTAAGGCAAAACAGTTAATGATTGGTGTAAGAAGATACTAAATGGCTTTGTGGAAGTAGTTGATTGGCTAATAAAACTATATAAGGCATTGTAACTAGAATTAGGGTGGCTTCTGATGTGATGGTGTTGGATGTAACAGCCTCAATGTCTCACCCTCTCATGAGACTGATTAAGCAATAAACCATCATTTACAATGTCTCTCAGTTGTCCTCGTCTCGTCAATGCCTAGGCACCACAGCCCCATGATTAAACCAAGCAGCATGGTGGCCAGTGTGTTCTGAACCCAATACAAAATGTTCAGGAGAAAATTGTTATTTTTTCAAATTGTCTCTCAAATCCCTGAAGTTGGGTGACAAATTTGTCTTGGTTTGAGACAATTTCAGAAGAAAAACTCTGGAATGAGTTGCATCTACTCATGCCTTAGGATTTTAGCTTGTATATTTTTCATATATTTGTAATTCTGTAATTTTTAGTGTATACCTCCAAACTCCATATACAGTGCTAGCAACTGTCTTCACATTTTGGTTAGACAAAATAATTCCTCTCTAGGCCTGGGAATCAAGCACACCTTTCTGTCTCAGGCCCTGAGAAGTGTGAACAAAAGTGAGTTGTAGTGGAGCAAACTGGGGGTAAAATGTCTTCATTACTTGAAGCTGTAATTGGAAGATTAAACCCCAATATGCAAATGGACCAAACTAATAAAAGAGTTAAAACTCATTACCCATCATCCATTTTGGGTGTAGCCCCTGGGGATGCTTCGTCTGCCCAAAAGATACCAGTTTTTTTTTCTCTTAATTTTGTCTGGCCTCTGTTTTTAGGTAGTCCTGGAAAAGACATCAGTTTCTGGCAACCACAAAGGGTCAGCAGGGCCTCTGGAGAATCCTCTGGACTGAGTAAGACCCAGCTACGACACCACCTGCTACACCCTACCAGCAATTTGAGGTGCAGTGGCTACGGTCCAGGCAGCATTGAAGCCCAGATATCCTCCAAATCCAGCACAGGGGCACATGAGTAAGTGAGAGAAAAGTGGTGTTTTGTTGTTAGCCTTTGGGTTTTGTATTACAAGATCTCTTACCATTTAGTTTGGTGTGGGGAAAAATCTGAGAGGGTTCAAGGGTGGTTTTCCATTCATTTGTTGTTACCCCCATTTGCTATTTGTAGGAGGGGACCGCCTCCGAAAGAGCAGAGTTTTAGCACTGCATTGGCTAGTTTTGGCCTGGGCCCAGCAGTGACACAGTGAGTTAGGTCCCTCACTGCTGTTCCAGAGGCTGTGAGTCTGAGTCCCATATGTTCCTTGTTCCTGTTCTCTCTCCTTGCTTATTAGTGTGTGGTTAGGTGGCTTTGCTTTATTTCTGCAATCTTGTTTTTAAGTAGACATGGGGTCTGTCAACTCACGTGAAAATACCACCCAAATACCCACAGACTCTCCCTTAGGCTTGATGTTGAAAAACTGGCAAAGATTACCTGGCAAAAATTCACTGCTTTTAAAACCCGAATTGATCAGACTCTCAGAACTAATGTGGCCAACTTATAAATTAGACACCAAGTCATGGACTGAATTTGGCAGTTTAGATGAGGAATTAATTTCAAATTTTATTCTCACATACGCCAAGACCCGTATTTTGGAGAATTAGAGTATGCTGGGCTCTTTACGCTTTTTTCACATAAGGAAAGGCCACTTGGACCTAAGAAATACCATCATGTGATGCTTTTAAAAAAGAAGGGAAAAAAGGATGAAAAGAAAGAGCCCACTCTCAGTCCACCATGTGTGAGGGCTGGGGAGGAGGTGGGGATGGATTTAGTGGCCCCTGCTCTGAGGTCAGGGCCATCTGCCATTCCAGCCCTGCCCCCGCCACTGCCGCTGCCATCAGAGGCAACTGGGAGCAGGGGTGCAGCTTTAGTAATACCTCCACTGATCAAAGAGGAAGGGGAGCGAAAAGGGGATTTTTATAGACCACCACCACTCTCACAGGAGACAGTGGCACTAGTGAAAGAGGACCCACCGACTTCACTCTGGCCATCGCTTCAATCCCTTTCTCCAATCCCTCCCGAGTCAGGGGGAGCAGAGGGGCAGCTCCTGTGCCCAAAGATGGTGCCAGCGGGAATGGATCCACAGGCATTCTACTCTTTTCCCCTTCCCCCCAATCCTCAGATCCCTTTCGGGTTGGGGGGAGCAAGGGTGGGGAGCAGCCAGCCTGTGCAGCCAATGGCACTGCTCCTAGAGGTGGAGTCAGAAAGCAAAGCCTCCCATCGAGAGGGTGGGAACAGAGTCTCCCACCAAGGGGGCAACACCTCTATCAGAGGTAAGAAGGCACGGGTGAGTTTCCATGGCAACATCACTCACCTGGGGACAGGATCAGGAGATGATGTCTTGCCTGGCTGAGAGAGTTGGGCTGAGCCTGATCGGTTTCCATGGCTTTGTAGATCCTGTCAAGTGGAAATGGACAGCAGTATTAGTTCAAGTGGCTCCTCTGGAGAGGAAGATGAGGGAACAGCTGTTTTGACCAGAGGGACAAGGGAAGAACAGCACAAAGGGCCATAAGAGAACAAAGTTACATAGCCAGTTGCACCAGATCTAAAAGGGAAGAACCTGTTTTACAACCACCTCTGAGACAGGTGGTTGGTAACCAATTTCTTATATTCATAAAAGACCCATACTGTCCTATGGAATTAGAACAGTGGAAGGCCATCATTAGAAAATATAAAGAAAATCCAGATAAGGTAGCCAATTTGGTAGAGGGCAATGAACACACAGAACCCAGACTGGAGTGATTTGAAATATATGATGGACACATTGCTTGATCCCACTGAGAGAGAGAGATGGTTAATAAAGCGATTATAGCTTCTGTAGAGGCACATATAGCATGTGGATCTATTCAGAGCAGAGTTGCTGAAGTCTTCCCATTGGGTAATCCAGGGTGGGATCCCAATGTGCCAGACCAAATGGCAAAGCTAAAGCGATACCAGAGGCTCATAGTATATGGGTTAAGGTATGGCACCCCTAAAGCTGTAAATTGAGCTGAACTATATGGAATTTTAGAAAATTGAGATGAATCTCCCACCGATTTTTTAAATAGGCCAAGAGAAGCTGCAATCAAATACACAATCCTAGATCCTGATTCAACTTTTAGGAAAGCACATCATAGTTTCTTGTTTATGGGTCAAACTACAAATGATCTAAGAAGAAAGCTGCAAAAGTTAGATGGGGTTCAGGACATGAGTAAATTGTTAGATGTAGCCTGGAAGGTGTATTGGGACAGAGACCAAAATTACAAAGTTAGACACCATCTTAGTAAGAGGGTAAATCAGGAGAAGTCACCCAAGAGAGCTACTTTCCCTCTGGACAAAGATCAGTGTGCCTATTGTAAGAAAAAGGGAAGCCCCCTTGAGGAACAAGCCCCCAGCTCCCCAGCTGACTATGTAACAGGAATTGCAATGAGGAGGACCAAAAGCCTCTCCCCCAGCAGAGCCTTTGGTTACAGCTAAGCTGTGGAAAGACAACACTGAATTTGTGGTAAATACCAGAGCAGCATCTTCTGTGTTAACTACTTTAGAGGGGAAACTGAGTCAAGATACTGTCATTGGGGCCTTGTTGGCCTGGTCACTGGGAATTTTAGACTTTCTGTGCTGACGCATTGACCCCCAAAAAACCACTGCATTTGACCTGAGGCCACAGAGAAGGCTTCCAAAACTGAATGAGAGAACTGGGATTATGTGTGCGTAGTTTGAGCACAAGTGTGTAATATCACATGGTGGAAAACTTAGAGTTTAAGGTTCTAGAATATAGTAATATCTATAAAGCAGGATGGAGGTTTTAGGGCGGAGGCTAGTCCTTCCTTTTCATCTTCTTCTTCATGGGTCTAGGTGGTATTTTGTAATTGGATAGAAAAGTTCACATTGTGGGCCACAGGGGGTTGGTTATTGGGTTAAAAGTAAAAATAATTTAGGTGTCCTTCCTTAATTGGACAGTTTATCGTTAAAAGGCCCTAAAGAGAGAGATAAATGGATCCATTTTAGTTTGTTAGCTTGAAGTGCTGTAGAACTTATGGTTTGTGAGACTGTAATATAGATAAGAATTAATAAACATATGAGTCCGAAAAAGAGATACCATCTCAAGCATTTAATCCCAACTCTGGCAGAAAAAAGGAGATAAAAAACCCAACAAAACGGTGCCTCTTGTGTTATGAGAACTGTCAGAGTTGGGACCTCCCTGAAGAAACAGAGATAACAAAAGCAGCTGGAAGCTGCAAAAATCCCTGGGGAAAACAAAATGAAAAAAGAAGAAAAAAGAACTCAGAAATCTCAGATTTTCATGTATTGTATGATGAGGCTGAGGCAGCGAAGGTTTGAATTGGGGTGGTAGTTAGTGAGTTACGGTGTGAAAAATAGATTCATGGGTTTAGTATGGGGGGTTGGGAAGGACAAGATGGAGAATTTAGGGTGTGGCACTGTCCTTTTCCTTCTTCTTCTTCTCCTCCATTTTCTGCACCAGTGGGGGTTCTTTCTGATTAGTTTTGGGGTGTTGAGCACATTCTGATGTAGTAGGTTATTAATTTGGTGATTAGTGGTGAATATAGAATATGTAAAGTTTTGTATAAAAGTAGAAACCGCTCAGGTGGGTTGGGATTTGCTCCTGACCTTCGCGGCTGTGCAGACTGCAGCTGGGCAGAGAAAGGAATGTAAGAGATAAGAGAAAATAAACATCCTTAGATTCACCGTAGACGGAGTCCTGACATTCTGTGAAGACTCAGGGTTTGAGCAAAGAACTTTTCTTAGCAGACCGGGGTTCATTTATAACACCTAACCCCAACAAGCGGCATCTCCTAGGTGGGGCCCCCAGAGCAGCCTGATCTGCGCAAACAACAAAAACTCAACCACAGAAAATCACGGAGAAGACCTGGACCTCTGCAGACGGAGAGAGAGGCTTTTTCTTCTAATACGACCAAAGATCTTCACCTGACATCTGCTGACGGAGGTAGACAGCTCTTCATTGTATTTGAAGAATCATTTGGGTAAGACAGTTCAGATCAAAAGAACATGGGGGGCATTTCCTCAAAAGAAAAGACTTTACTTACGACATCTCTACAGACAGTCGTAGCACTGCACCCAGAAAAAGTTTCAGAGAAAGAATTAAAAGAACTTTTAGTCTGGGTCAAAACGTATTGCTCTGTTTCTGAGCTACAAGAATTACTAAAACCAGATTTTTTGGAATTTATTAATATACACTTATACAATCTAGCAAAAAAAAAAGAGATAAAGCAGGTTTAAAATTACTCCCTATAGCAAGGATCACTTTAGAGTCCATTTTAAAATATACCCCAGAAATAATGTATTCTGACAGGCCTGAGAAAGATACCCCTCCAAAAAGGGAGGGTTATCAACAGACAGAGAGAATAAGCGGCATGGTTCCACCTCCGCTTTCAGGGGACGAATCCAGTGATTCTGGCACAGACACGGAATCAGACTCAGAAATAGAATTTAATATTAAGGAAATGCATCAAAAGGACAGGCAAGCCAGGCAGGTGCTCCCAAATCCTGACATCCCTGCACAACCGAGGTGGCTGAACGGGAAAAAAGCAGGTGGTCGTGGACAGGTAGTGCCATGGCGGAAGGCATGGGGGGGGCGAGTGCCAAGAAACCACGCACTCTCCTTGAGCTACTGCCGGATCGGTTTGTGTCTCGCAAACAGGATGCATCCTTGATAGTTGCAGACTTAGGATTTATTATTTGTCTATATCATACAAGCAATAAGCAAGAGATACAGAAAAACAACAACATCCATGCAAACTAAATCAAGAGACAAAATAAAAACCTCCGCAGAACAATTTATAAGAATTTTCTCAACCAATAGCTTACAATTAACAAACTTAACGTCACATTACTTTAGCAAATCAGCAAATGACCCACGTGGGTTCCAGGTTAACAAAAGCCTTCTATAAAGCTAAAAACAATACACAATAATTCATTATTTAGTTTGAAACTTTTCCTGTCTTTGCGAAGCAAGGTATCTAAGTCTCCCACATCCTGAACCATCAGCATCTGTTCTTGTCCTTGTTCCCTCTAACAGACACAAATGTATTTTCTTAGTTCCTAATTTCCTAGCTTCCCATGAGAATTTGTAGAATTTCCCAGCTTCTCTCAGCCTCCTGTCAATTTATTAAAACCTCTTTCATACATCCTAGGTTCTTTCCTGCTTTTAGGATTCCTACAAGCTACCTGTGGCTGTGGTGGCTTGGGAGCGCGGCATGGGAACTACAGCTCCCAGGGTGCCATGTGAACTCACGCACACCGTGATGACGCAGATCACAGAAGTAGGAATGAGAGGAGTTCCTTGTTCCACAGACGTGAGAAAACCTGTTTTAGCGCATCCTACGCTTGCGCCAGGGGTGGGTGAAAGTGCGGGCAAAATAGAATTGATCTCCGGTGGTGATGTAAGTCAGGTGGACCCCAAAGGCGAGACGTGTGGAGCGGATTATGGACGGGGCGTGGAGAGGGGCGTTCCAAGGGGAGTGCTTTTGGACCCAGAAATGCTGCTCCCAGCTGTTGCACTGGGGCTGGTGGAGTTCCTGGGGGGGTACACACAAGGAGCCCTGGTGGCGAGAGGGCTGGAGCTGGCAGAGGATGGGACCAGACGGGATGGAATTGGTGGTGCAGATGGGCAGAGGCCTGTTGGGGGAGGGACACACACCATGTCAGGAGAAGGTGGGGCGGGGGCAGACTGAAGGCGTGGCTGAGAGTGGGTGTCCATGCCCCCCCATGGTCACACAAATGAGGATGGGGCGTGGTCAAGGCAGGGAGTTTTCTTTAGACATCTGTCCCTTGTGGCAAAGCCAGGATTCTACATACAGCCAGTCATGGTCCCCCAGCCCTGAATGGGAGGCTGCAAACAAACCTCCAAAAATTAAAAGACATAAAAAGAAAACATTAAAAGCTGAGAAGATGAGACAGCTCCTGATGGAATTTGCGGAAATATGGGGACCAGAAATTTCGAAAAAAGACTCTGTGCAAAAAGAAGCAATGCCATCTCCCACCAGTGGAGCAACAGCACCCCTTAGAGGTGAAACTATAACACTGCAGGATTTTTTTCCAATTTCACATCAGAAAGAAACTAAATCAAAGAAAACAATTTCTGAACAACCCAAAGATGAAAAAATGGAATCATTATCAACATTAAAGGATTGTAATGCTCAAGATATCCCTGCTGAAGAACAGGAACAGGAGGACATGTTATGTATTAGTTCTTCAGAAGGAATTCCGTGGTATACTAATTCATCTTCAAAAGAAGAACAATCAATTACTATTCCTAAAGATTTTGCAAAGCAGCTTCTCATGCATTTTTGTATAAATTTACTATTTAGTCCAAATATAATGGCTCAATTTCTTCAAGTTCCTCGACCAATCAAGGAAGATCGTGTCTTTTCATTTATATCTGATTCGTGTCAACTTGAATCATATCCACAAAGCTTGCCTGATGCAAAGGAACCACAGAATTTTATAGGTCCCAGAAGACCAGAAACTGTAATATGGCAACATACACCACAATCCACTCCATTTTATAAACAAATACCTAAAGCACCAATATCTGAAGCACCTGTATTGGCAGATTGGGAAGACATTAAAAGAAAAACCTTATTAGAAAAAGACACATCTGATATAGCAAACCTTGCTATGCCAGTTGATTATGATGGTCAAGATCGGAACCCAAAGTGGTCAAGAATAAGCCATGAAGCTATAAAAGATTTAATTAAGTCTATTAGAGATAACTGCTTATCCTCACCGTATTTTAAGCAGCTTTTAAAAAGCACATTCAATATGTATGACTTAACACCATATGACCTTCGATCCCTGGCCTCAATGATTCTCACAGACAAACAGGCACTTGTGTGGGAAGCAAAATGGAAAAGAGCTCTTGGTGAATTAAAAAACAGATATCAAAGGGGACCAAATGAAGACCTTACCGTGGCACATATGTCAGGTGATCCACCATTTGATGATCCTGTTCAGCAAGCAAAAGATCTGCCACGAGATGTACTGAGAGACATCAAAGAAGCAGCACGAAAAGCAATTTTACAAATTCAACCAGCAGGAGTTCCTGAAAATATTTATACTGAAATAAAGCAAGGACCTTCCGAACCTTTTTCTACATTTTTGGGTCGTCTCACACAAGCAGTGGACAGACAAGTAAGTGATGAGCCTGCAAAACCACATCTGCTTCGAAGTCTTGCATTTGCAAATGCTAACACAGAATGCAAGCGCATCATCAGTGAATTGCCAGGACTACCCACTTTAGCAGAGATGGTAGAAGCATGCAACAAGGTGGGAACACCTCAACATGTCGCATCCATTTGGGGGGAACAACTAGAAAAAGTTATCAATGCACAAAATGAAGGTCTCAAAGAAGCTCTTGCAATGCTTCAAAAAAATTCTGCAGAAGCTCTGGCAACAAAATTGGAGGAAGTGCAATGCTATAAATGTGGCAAATATGGACACTTGAAAAAGGACTGTCCAAACACTGTAAAACCTGGAAGACTAGATATTTGTTCAAGATGTCAGAGAGGAAGACACCTCCCAAGTCACTGTTGTTCTCAAACATATGTAGATGGAAGACCTCTACCGCTCTCGGGAAACTCAATGAGGAGCGCGAATTGGGACGATACAAATTGTGGTGATGGCACAAAACCCAATCCCACAAACAGGACAACTATTGAGGAACATCAATCAAATTCCCTCAGCAGAACCATCAGCAGCTTCCCCAGCAACTCAGAATTACTACTACCAGGAGCACAATGCAATTTGGCAACATCCAAAATTATACATTTTATGAATGAAGATCACACAGTGATACCAACAGGCATCACTGGAGCATCACACAAGAGACAACATTTTTTAATCATAGGTAAAGACAGAAGCAGTATTTTAGGACTTGTCATTTATCCATCAATTATTTCCGCAAATCACAACGAAGAGTTGACAGTTTTAGCTAAACCTCTTTGACCGCCATTGATTGTTCCAGAAAATACTTCAATAGCAAAAGCTATTGCTTTGCCACCGCATGTTACAGAACAAATCATGCCAATATTTGGACAACAGAATTTTCCTTCTGGTGAACATGCAGAAATTCATGCTTCTTGGGTGAAACATCTAGGTCAAGATCGACCCATCATCACCTGCCAATTAACTTGTGGTGACAAAACAATAAGCCTTGAAGGAATGATTGACACAGGAGCCGAAGTTACAGTCATATCATACATTTTTTGGCCTCCTGAATGGAATTTAGTCATTCCCTTGGGTTCCCTCTCAGGCATAGGAGGAAACTCCATATGTCTGAGAAGTGAGAATGCAATTGTTGTCACAGGACCAGGAGGAAAAACAGCAGTTATTCGTCCTTTTGTTATCCCAAAGCCAATTACAGTATGGGGAAGAGATCTTTTATCACAATGGGACATGAGACTAGAAGTGGATTTTTAGTGGGGGTCACTGCAGCACTCACCACTCTGCAACTGACTTGGAAAACAGACAGCCCTGTCTGGGTGGATCAGTGGCCCCTTGAATGGAAAAAATTGAGTGCTCTGAAAACTCTGGTCAAAGAGCAACCACAAATGGGACATATCAAACCAACAAATAGTCCCTGGAATTCTCCAGTGTTTGTCATTCACAAAAAAGCTTCAGGCTCAT
>VWYE01007853.1:0-22326 GCA_013398995.1 Alaudala cheleensis
GAAATAGAAGGTCTGATGACAGGAATGAAAACTGCTCTAGCTGAGTCAGATCTTGGAGCCTCGAGGTTTTTACAGCTTTTGATGTCCAGTTCATGATTCTCAACATTTAAAAAAAATTAAGTTAGAAGAATAAAGCCAAATAAAATGTGACAGAATCCTTCACTCACTTTTTACTCAGACAATAACTGGATTTTCAGCCAGAGCTTGCTTATGTGTATACTGAGTAAAAACTATTAGGGGTCCCTAGAGAGGTAAATCATTTTTAGTTGTAATCTGTGGGAGTGTCTTCTCTGACATCCACTGCATTGGATGGGTTGGATTGAGTCGTACAAGAAGAGAAGATAAAAAGGCAAACAAACCCCAAACTCAAATACCACATGGAAATTTGCTTTCAGGTGTTTTCAGGCTTGCCCATGTGGGGGAATAGCAGTTTTTTATTCCAGCTGGACAGTACAAAATGTCTTCTTTTACCCAGATATTGTTAGGAAAATTCATCTTCCTTTTATAAAATGTGTTAGTTCTACTGTGGGTTCTTTTGGTTTTTATTTGGGGTTTTTTTTTTGTTCATTCTTTGCTTACAGTTATCCTTTATAGAATTAATATTAGTCTCCTGATAGATATAAAAGAACAGAGCTGTGTCCTGTCTTCTGGAGTTTGAGTCACAAATGCAGGGAGGGTGCAGGGGTGGTTATCATCCAACCCAGCAGTGGCAGGGTTTGAAGCTTTGAGGGTGGTGATGGATGGACAAGGGCACCACAGTGACAAGGAGAGCTTTTTTAGAACCCTCCTCAACAGCAGTGCACTGGCTTTCTGAAGACAAGCTAAAGGAGATATTAATTGGAACCACGTGCATCCATGGCAAAATAAAAGGAAAAAAAAAAACGTTTGCAGGAGAGAGGGAATCAAATGGGAAGATTGGGTGTAACACATATTTAATGTGATGCTGACAAGCCTGACCGAATTCACTGGGACCTGAAGAATAATCCAAACCAGCTTGAAGCGAGGTTCTGACATTAAAAATTACAAAGTGTATCTTGCAGGCTGATGCACAAACTGATGGCTCTTTGAGGGTTTGGCATGAAGCCATCCAAGCACTGAATTCACAGCAGATGGTGAGGGTGTTGCAGCTCTCAATCTGCTAGAGGTAATATAAAAAAAAAATTAAAATAGACTAATACTAACCTTATAAACGATGTTAAAGTGATACTTTTTCTTCCTGACACCACCACTAGCAGGGAAAATATGAATGCAAGTGCTGGTCTTTCCTTCCACCAGGGAGCTTTTCTTGTCTCTACTGGGTTGACTCACAAAGTGTCTTTTTATATTTATTTTGATTGCATTTTCTGCGTACAAACCCTCCTTCTGTAAAATAGGTGTGAATTTGCATTCCTGGTTTATGATATGCCTGTTGCTGTTCCTAGTGGGCCTGTAATGTTTACAGGGTGAAAAGAAGAGGGAACTTGTTTGTAGCACTGTATTCTTTGTGTGATTGGAGAGAGAATTAGAGAAGGTTAATTTGGGTGTGGAAGTTGTACAGGCTGGCCTGAGATAACGTGCTGTTATTACATTTACAGAGAGGAAGCAGGGAGAAAAATCCTTGGAGCTCTATATAAACTCCAGGATTTTGATGGCAGTGTGTGGAAATTCACATTTGCTCTCCACCAGAAATTTCTTTCTCCTACAAGTTTTGGAAAAAAGCCATGCAGGAAGCAATATTTTTTTTTCCCATACCAGTGGATCCCAAAACACCTTATAAAAGCATGCATTTGTAGTAAAACAAATATGCCTCTGTATGGGCTGCAGCATAAAACCACCTAGATAACCAATGCAATGTTTTCCTCTCCCAGACTTTTTTATCCTTATTAAAACAACCTACATTATCAACACACCGCAGACATAACCAGAATTGTCGAGGTTTGCCAATTAATTTTGTTGGAATAACCCAAGTGAAGGGAGGTAACATCAGATTTACCAGGCTGGGTTGTGCCCAGGGATGTCTGGAGCAATTAGAGCAGTTTAACAGAGAAATGAATCGAGCCCTTCTTCGACAGAGCTGTTTTTATGGCGACTTTCACTGTTATAAAATGGAATGACACATCTGTGAATTATGAATTATGGAATTAACAATTGCAGTTCTATGCAGCTCATACTTTAAGGGCTACCTCTGCTGTTTAGTTAGCCACAGTCTCCTTGAAAAAACACATTCCAGTCTGACTAATGTTTCATAGGAAGCAGAGACTGTGCCATAGGGGTTTTTTATGTGGAACAGAACCTCTTAAGCACCTCATGATGTGGAGGCAATTCCAATTACATGAACAGAATTTTCTAGATTTACTGGCAAAGTTACATTTCAGTTACATTTCAGTGTTACAAGTGGCCACCGGCACGCTTTAAAGCCAAAACAGCATTCAAGTAGTCCCACCCTGGTGATTTTCTAGCCTGGTTTTGCATGCAGTTACTTAGAATTCCAATCCAGTTAAAAAAAAAAAAAAGNTTGTTCTGACACAGACTGTTTGAGTCCTGTACCTGGAAATACCACTTCTAGTGTCAGTCCATTCGTATTTGTTTGTGTCACTGTAAGAAGAGAGAAATGCTCATTGCANAGCTTGCCTGTTCCTTCTCCCTAGTTCAACAGTATTGTCTTTCTGGAAAACCTACCCTTGTAACTCAAAGCTATATTAAAGGAAAATGGCCAACACAATCATCTTTTTAATCTGAATCATATCTCCTCCTCAGAGTGCACTGAAAACCAGTAAGTGCTGGTTCATTTTGGTCTCCATGACGCACACAAGACAGGGCAGAGCTGACCAGCTGCACTGAACCTACTGCTGGGCTGGGCCAATTGATTGCTCCACACTCAAAGCAGATGTTTCTCTTTTAGCCTGATGGAAGGAACTCTTGCAGACCATATCCCTTCCCCAGAGAAAACAGCAGCACAGTTGGAGGCTGGAAGGACTCAATAATACAAGCAAGGTGCCAGCAGCATCAGCCACAGTTTGTTAATAAAAAAATCCAAGAGCAGAACAGCAATTACATTTTGCTTTAGCTTGTTTAAAAGGAAACCCACATACAACAGCACTTTTTTTCTTCTCTGCCTGGCCCTCGTAGTTGCAGTGCTTTGTCCTATAGCAATAGACTTCTGTGTGAGAGAAGAGGAAATTAATCTCTTGCTGTTTGCCTCACTGTTGCTCTGTCAGTGGAGGGAGAACTGAATTTGTGCAAATACTCTTTGTTAAAATTCACATCTCATGTGATAATTGATACTCTGTCTATGTCCTAGGCAAAAATAAGGAGAATTCCATTATAACACAGACTGTTTGAGTCCTATACCTGGGAAATACCTCTGTTAGTGTCAGTCCATTCATATTTGTTTGTGTCACTGCAAGAAGAGAGAAATGCTCATTGCATTTCTCCAGAGGAGGAATGACAATGAACAGAGCTCATCTTCTGTATTAGACTTTGAATAAGAATTGTTTCCAATTCCTTGAAACATCCTCTTTCCTCCTGGGACTTGTACATCCGTTTTTGTCTAGTCAATGGTTTTGAGGGCTGCTTTTAAGATGATAATTAATGCTGGGGTTCTGTATCTTATGCAAATGTGACCCACAACCTGGAGAGCCAAATTTCGTAGAAAGGACATGAAAGTCAGGAAATCAGGGAACAGTTTGCATGGCTTCATTTCTGTTTTCCAGAAGCAGTGGAAAAGAATTGAAAGGAAATCTCTTCTCTTGGAGAAAATGTTTTAAATTTCTGCTAGGTCTGGAACAAAAGTATCTCTACCTCTGTCTCTCTGGGTTTGGGGTTTTTTTTTACATTATAACATAATTGGGTTCAAACTTTACCTGGCTTCTACAATGCACTCCTTTCTCCCTGGAGAGACACAATGAGGGGATGTGCTAAGGATTTGATCTATAAGAGTGAGGAAAATCAAGGTGTTAGTGTCAGAATATTCTTTTTCAAAGCATTTAGGGAATGTAGAGCACCCGAAAAAACTCACCACAAGATGGGAAGTGCTGATCCTTCTGGCAGCCCAAATGCTGGGCAGCTTGCTGCTCGTTTTTCTTGCTATTCATGTCGAGTTTTGGGGCAGTGATAAACACTTGTTAGCACTCAGAAATTCCAGTGCACAACGAGCATTACACTGTGGCCACCAGCACCAGCTGTAAGGTTTTTTTGCCCTGGTGAAACCTCTGTTACTGATGTCCAGGGAAAAGAGTGGGGAAATGAGCAGTTTCCATTCTGGTACAATTGAAAGGGAATGGCAAACAACGCTGTATCTCACATTTTATTGGCTGCACAGAAGTGTTGGCTTTTAATAACATCTTCTGAAGATTATTTATATAGTCTATTTGCCATTCTCCCTATCAGTTCATGCCCTTTGTGTATTTTAGATAACATTGTTGTGTTTCCTTTGACTGAACATTTGGTGTGCTGTGAACTTGCCAATAGTGAGAGCACATTGGGGTTGCCTCTGTCTGATCCCTTCCCCAAGCTGTTTATTAAGGAACAGCTCATTATTAGAGATTGTAAATTCAGCTTTTACACTGGAGCTCTCTGTGGCTGCACTTGCAGGGGCTCTTCCACTTCTTCTGTTTAAAATTATATTGGTTGTTCAAATGCTGAGAAATCATTCTAAAGTGAAATGAAAGGACTCAGGCAAAGCTCAGCACCTTTTTCTGGCTGATTCTGGGAGACTGTGCAGTGGGCAAACCTGGGTTTCCCTAGAGGCTGATCTTGCTCAGTTCTGGGAGTTAGGCTTGGTTTTCTCTAGAAAACTGGCCACCCCTGTGAGCTTAAATCAGATCCAAACTTATTCTGCCAGCTGTGTGGTTCTCCTGACAATTTTTGAGCAGGATCCATGAAGATCCATTTAATTCCCTAACCAGTGCAGCCTCCTGTGTATCTGTACTATTGAAGAGCTGGGATAAGGCATTGGACAAAACCATCTGAACCAAAAAAATCTGTATGGAAAAAAATCCCTGAATAAATCATCTCATTGTAGTTAAACACTTGGCAAAAACCAGGAATGAATATTGGCTGGATTGCTAATGACCTACTGATGCTGATTGCTAAGGATTAAAAATGTAAGCATAAGAAAGAAAAGATGCTTCCAGACCCTACAAGATCTAATACCTGTAATATCTGCAGAAGGAGGTTTCTGAGTAGACAGGATGTAAACTATTAAAATTATTACAGCTCTCCCTGCCTGCCTAAAAGCAAATACAAAAAAAACCCCAAAAAAACCCCAAACAAACATAAAAAAAAGCATGAAGGACAAAAAACAGCTCTTCCCAGAGTACAGGCATCTATGAACCATCATATCAGCCTCTAAACTCATCTGACTCTCCAGCCATTTGGGAGTCAAGCCCCTATAAAGGGGGGCTTTAAATCCTAAGATTTGTGAGGATTAAGAAAAGTACTGTGGTTTTGTTTTTCTGGATTTTTTTCCTCCTTCTGGATCTTAGACTGCACATTAATCCAATGGCCACATCATAACTGTGAGCCTGTGGAACTTTTACTTGTGCTGACAGCGAGGCACATGGCATTTGTATTTTCTTGTTTTCAGTTTCTAGTGTTAAAAAATATTCTGCAGTGTAGACTTTCATTTGTATTACAAGACAGCCTGCCTCTCCAGAAGAAAAAACAATATTTGATGCAAAAATCCCTCCTCAGAAAGGCTTCCAAAAAATGAAACAAAAGAGAAACAGATTATTCTTTCCAGAATCTGTGTTAAGAAAGGCTCTGAGCAAGTTCCCTCAGAGAGAGTACCCAAGGAGGGATTCTCTCTTTTTAGGACCACAGAAGCCACACAAGGTGCTCCTGTGTAACAAAAACCCAGGAACACCTTGTCACATGCACCCAGGCACCACATGGATGTGTCATTCTGGATGCACTCCAGTCATGTGAGATCCCACCTGCAGGGCTGCACCCACCTCTGGGGTCCCCAGCACAGGAAGGACATGGAGCTGTTGGAGTGAGTCCAGAGGAGGCCACCAAGAGGTTTGTACAGTCCAGGAAAGGTGTTTTAGTGTTTCCTGGAGGCTGGGGAGGATTGTGCTGAATTACAGTGCTGGTAATTCAAAAAGGAAATACAGATTTGTAATTCTGGCTCTTTTTCCTGCCAGGCACCCTTGGGACAAGGGTTTCATTTCACCAGCCTGTTCCCACTGACACATCTCCACAACTTGCTTGCAGCCCTTTGCTGGTTTCATCTATGTTTCTGCAGTAAATCTTGTCCCCACCTTGGGAGCTCATCTCAATTATTCCCCTGTCTGAACCTCTGATGCCCCTGTCTCTGCTGTCCCCCCTGTCCTCCATCCCTCCTCTTCTCCTTCAGCTCGTTGCTCATCACCTGCTTTTCCCAGTTTTGCAGTTTCATTTTTATTTCCACTGCTTGCTCAACAGCTGGCTCCCTTCTCAAAGTTTGTATCACAGGTTTGTCCTGTCCTTAATTGCTGATATATTGGTTTCTGAGGTCTTTCTGTAAGGGAAATAACAACCCTGCTTGCCCCAAACTGAATTAAAGTGCTTAAGTGTTTCATAGTGGAGAAAACTCGGTGCTTTTTTTTTAAATTGTCTACCAAGTGCTTTTTCAGGTCTTTGGTTTTAATAAAGGGCATATAGCACTTGAGACTGTAGTAAAAATGGTGTGGAGTGGCATGTTCCTGATTTCATTTAAGTATTCTGAATACTCTGAAAGGCAAAAAGAGTTAAGCTGAGACATGCTTTAGGCTTTTGTGATAATGGAAAGCTGGAAGGGACTCAGTTTGTGGGTTTCAAGACAGAGTTCACAATTATTCACTTCTTAACTACTCCCATTTCCTTCATCCATTCAGCAGATAAAGCTGCTATCTAAATCAATAGCTGTTAGGCTTAAGACATTTCCTGTCATAGTTCTGGAACAAAAAACATTTTCATTTGTTTCAAACTGGAGACATTTCCACTTCTTAGTGGTAAAATGAATACATATACATGTCTCTGTATATATGCACATGTACACAAAGATACAAAATGGGTTAAGACTGGGTGTATAATGGGAAAAATGGAACTGGATTAATCAAGCTATATTAATGAATTTTACCATGAACAAAGAGCCCTAACCTCTCTGGAGAATGTTATTTGTTCACTGAACAACTAGAAAAATAAACAGTTTACAAGTTTGGCAAAGGGATGTTTGAGTTCTGAGACTTGCAGGATTTCTACTTTAATGTATACTTATAGAAATTTACATTTTTATTGTCACAGTACTTTAATCCAGTGCTTAGCTTTCTGTTTTGAGTGTACCAGTCAGATTTGGTTTCAGTTTAGGGTTTCAGCAACTACTGTTGCTGTTCTGTTCTTTAGTAGGATTGTCCCGTGTCTGAGTTAGATGTCACTTCCTTGCTTTTTCCCTGGAAATTCCCCAGGAAGATTATGGAGATGCTGCATTTTTTTTTCCCTATTTTTTCCTTTCTTCCTTGTCTTTATGTCTTAATTCTGGAGGAGGATGCCCAGCTCATCAGAGACTCTTCACTGGACCATTCCTGCTCTGATTAGTTCCTTTATTTGCATTCTAATATCCAAGAGTTGTTTTCCTCTTTAGTCCCCATTCCTTTGCCTCCCTTTTCATTCCTGTCTGGTTTCAGCAGGTTTAACTCAGCAATCAAATCAGGCTCTGAGGTGCAACAAGGTGGTTGCCAAAGACCCAGAGCTTTCAGGTGAGTTGATCAAAATTTAGTCCCTCAGCAGCAGTGCATTCATGTGCTCTCACCTGGAAAACATCTAACAGAGAGTGAGTCTTTAAGGATCTCATTGGTAAAATGAAAGAAATCTCATTTGAGCACCTGTTACCTGTGAGTTTTCAAATGGCAATAACCTGGCCAGGTTTGGTGACTTTTCAGAGCATGAATAAAAGACCACTGTAAAGAGCTGCTCTTCTTTTGTGTCAGGACTGCTGCTCCCATAAAAATGTTCTCTCTTCGTGGAGAAGAAGGTGAGTAAGCTGTTCTTAAAAAGAATAATAAATCTCTTTTTTGTTCTGCTCTAGTTTTATTAATGATTGGGCAGTTTTGGCTGGAATCTTACATCTTCCCTCCCATTTAACCAAAACAAAAAGTCAGGCTGAAGCAGAAAATGAGCCTGGAAACTTTCAACCAGAGCAGTTGGTTTAGTCATGTTTTAAGTAATGGGAAACAGTATTCAGTGAACTTCAATAATATAGATAATCCCTATTTTACTTATAACAGGAATTTTAGTGTGGAATATGTGTGTGTTTCATTAAAATATGCTAAGTCCTTGCTCTTTTTACTATGTAATGAGTATTGTGTATTTAAGTGTAAGAAATGTCCCAAAACTTACTGGAAATCAGGAGACTATGTGAGTTCTCAAGGTGTTTCAGTTTAACAAACCAGTTCTATAGGATGTAATGCATAATAAAATTTGATGCACTTCATAAAATGATGTATATTTTAAAAATATATACCATTGTAAAAGGCTGGTGGAAAAAAAGGATTTTTGCTGCCGTGGATTTCCTGAGAATGAGCACAATAATTTAGCCTTCTGTTTCAATTTGCCTTATCTTTAAACATTTGTCTATACATAATCCTTTTTCCTCCTCTTTCTTATAAATGCTTCTAAAGCCAGGATTGTTTTTTAAACAGACCTGTGGTGACTTGCATGTTTGATGATCCTGCTTTTTTCTCTTGATTACTGGCAGAATTTAAAATACTGCTGTCAGCCAGTTTTTTTTCCTAAACCTATTCCAATCCCATATGATGGTGTGCCTGGCTTGAGTTGTGCTTTAAAACTCTCCTAAATGAGCATAATCCCTTGTATGGGAATCCCAGAAGTGGCACTGCACTGATTTTGGACTTGTTCAGTACAATTGGGTACAAATCATTCCTCCCAACAGGTTCAAACAGACACCACAGGAAGGTTCCTTTTGTAAGGAAATGCTGATTTAACTCAGTCACTAGTCCGTGTGGATGTAATTAAATGTCTTTGATAACCTTTAATAGTAAATTACCTCGAGTAGCCTGGAATATTTAGAGTGCAGCAACAACAGGCAGGGCAGTGTGTGACATTTTGTTCTCTGTTTTGACTTGTTAAACCTGACTACTCGGACCTTTTTTTTATTTTTGTCTGTGTGTGTGCACTTTCCTTATCGATGAAACATCCCCTTTGAGCATCAAAGACTCCCTCGGGGAAATCAAAATTCCTGGATTGTTGGAACAGAGCCTTGTTGGCTGTGGTTCTTTTATCAGGCAGGTGAAATTCCCGTGGGCTGTGTAATAAAAAATAAAATCGTCTTGCTTCCAAACCACGTGCTTTAGTAAAAACAAAGAAGCATCGTGTTTTATCTGGGACAAAACAGGCATTAGAAGGGGATTTCTCCTTTGTGATGGTACAGCATCACGTTTTCAGCGTGACCTTACCAACCCAAATGTTTGGAAGGAAAGGGGGTTAATTCTCCAAGCACAGGTTTGGAAGTTCCCTTGGCACGGGAGGGATGCGGGATCCGAATGTCCTGGATGTAACTGGGAGATGCGCGGGAGTCTGCGGAGGTTTCGCAGATCGGCAGCTGATAACGAGATAATGGCTCAGGAGATGTTCCAAGCCACATGAAAAGGAAAACTTGAGGAAACAGCCGCGGGGCAGCTCCCGCAGACTTTGATTTGGCATCGAGAGCTCCTGCAATCTCAGCATTGTCATGTGAAATCTCCGGGCTCGGGTTGAGCTGTCCCGAGGGGTTCGGGTTCTGGAGCAGGCAGGAGCTGCTGGGGGATGTTCGCAATCGCAGAACTCTTCTCTTGTACCTGGCGGGGGAGGGAAACAAACACAAGCAGGTGAACAAACTGAGAATTATTGAAATATTCGCAGCTGAGTCTTGTGTCCTTAAGTGAATCTATTCATTGAGAACCTTTGGAGACACCTGAGTTCATCTGGTGTCAGGGTTGATTGGTTGTGCAGAGCCAACAAAGGTGTTTCCCATTCCGAGTGATCTCAGGAGAGCAGCGCCACATGGAGATTTCTGGCCAGGCTTCACTCACCTTGTTTCATCAGAGGGAAGAAGAAAAGGTTAATTTGTGGCCAGAAATTCTTTGTGGTCTTCATTTTTTCTCCTTTTCCCCCCCCTATATTTTCTCTAGGTATTTCCTCAGGGAAGCCACAAGGCTGTGCCTTTGTAGTTGTTATTTTAATTTATAGGTGAAAGTTTCCATTTATTTTATCCCCCAATTACTGACCAGCTGAAACACCTCTTCATTTTGAGGCAGATATCCAGGAACCAAAGTGGTTCCCAGCAAAGCTGTTTCCCTGATGTGTTTTCTTGGGATCTGTTCCATGTTCTGAGGTGAGCTAGCTCTGAGTTTGCTGCAGTTGTATTAGTTTTAGATAAATTTGTTTGTTGTATGTGATAGGAACTAAAGGGAAATCTAGAAGATGAAGCCACATTAGGTGAGCAAAAAAAAAAATTGGTCCTAGTCTAGAAAGCCTTGCAAGCTTAAGTGCAGGACTAAAATTAGAAGAAAGGGATAAGAATATGGTAAAATAAGAATAAGTAGCTGCTTCAGTTTATGTCCAGTGCCAGGCTTGGGATCTCTGAGGATGGCTTGCATGACATCCAGATGCCACAGATTGTCCAGTAATAGAAGTGAGTGGGTTTGAGAAGGGAGCCATCATGGTACATCTACCAGGGAATCAAAAATAGCACCTACATCTTTGTGTGCAGGACCTACATCTTGGTGTGACTTCACTCAACTTTACTGCTTCAAAATCACTTTGAAAATAAAGTGTTACTCTAGTTTTTGCCAAAGTTTGAAATCAAAATCATCCATAGTTAGTGTGAATATTCTAAAATAGTCAAAGGTATGAATAACAGTTGAATGTTACATGTATATATTTCAGCAGAAATATCTTTCAGGTGCCATAGATTTAATCTGTCTTGGGAGGAAAGGGACCATAGAGAGATATTATCTTACATTCCTGCTCTATTAAGTGATTTCTATCAAGTTTCCTCTTCTTTCCTTCTAGATTTGAGATTTAATTCCACCCCTGCCCACATCAGCCAAGTGGGACTACAAGTTTGGGTAAGCATTTAATTAAAAAAAAAAAATCTCTTTTTATCTAAAGAAACTTTTAGAATGTTATATCTCCAAGAAATCTTCCTTCTGAGAGAGGGAATTTGGTTTTAGCTAAACTGGCTAAGAGCTTTGTTGGGTTTTTTATTTCCTGAAAAAGGACTTGTGGGTTGTTTGTGGTTTTTCCATTTGTTTGTTTCCTGATTCTAAGGCAACACTTGCATCCTTATTCTTGGCCTTAAGGGTGCTTGGATTTAGGGAGCCTACATGACCCTTTGTGGATCCAGATTTCTAATCCATTTCTCATTTAACCAGAACTCTTGGATGGACCAGAGCTTAGTGCAGCAAAAAATGCAAGAGAAGTTAAGAAATCAGAAGAGGGGTATCTTTGGGTTATAAAATGTCATTCAGGAGTGTTCAGAGGTTTTTGGCTTTTCTGTGAGATGTTCTGTTTTTTTTTAATAATGAAACCTTGGATCATTCACTTCACTGTTAGAAATTGTTCTTTTCCAATTAAAAAAGTCAGTATATCCCTTTGACCAATACAAATTCTTATTTATTCCTCAGGCTCTATGTACTGGGTAGACATCTGTTTTTAAAATGACAAATGGGGTTTTATTTTTGGCAGATACGCATCAAATTTTAAAATACCCTCTGACAATTCTGATGATAAGGAATTTTACATCTGTTATGTCTTTATTTTTTTGTTTGCTTTTTTTTTAAATAAATATTTAGGCTTTATGTGGGCAGAGCTAGACCTCAGGGTCAATCTTGTGCTACTGCTATTCCTCAAGCAAATGTATTCCTCCTTTTTATTTGATTTCTAATTTATTTTATTATAATGTATTATTTATTCACCTGACTGCTGGGTGCAAGAAAACTGCATCTTACACAAATAACTCTGAAGGTTTCTAATTTTTTTTATAATTATATCAGTACACACACAGTAAGTTTTAGTGCATGAATGAAGGGCTAAGCAAGTGCTGCTGAAGGTCCCTAAGCTGTAACACCTTGCAGCTGACATGAGCTGTGTCAGTATTGGTGCACCCCAAAAAGAAGTTGTTTGGAAGCCAAAGTTTCATGCTTCACTGCAATTAGAAGAAAATTAGACTTCCAATTTCTCTAAAGTTCTTGAAATGACTTAAAGATTGCTGCTGTTGGCAAACTGGATCCAATTTATGAGGTTGTTATACCAAGAGTCTTTGTCACATCATTTCCTTCTTGTTCTTACTGGCAGGAATAAGTAGGTTTAAATTGTGCTGAACCGAAAATAAGCTTTAAATTTAACAACCCAGGTTGAATAAATAACAATAAACTACAGACAGGGAACCAAGAATGAGTCACACATGATGTGATGAGTCATTCAGTGTAGAACACATTACTTTTAATTGTACAGAAATGTCAGTTTTTAAGCAGAACTTCATGTGAAAGTACATTGGAAGTAAGTAAAATTAGGAGTTCCTGTTTGGGAATTTTTATATTTTTAATAAGTGCATATAAACATTAAGAAGGACCACTATGCCTTTCTTTGAAAGTGACTTTTTGTCAGGATGTTTGGAAGAAAAGTCTCCTTCAAATTATTTTCAGCTACATTTAAACATTTAATAAACATAAAAAGGCTGTTGCCATTTTTTTTGTGTTGCTGTTCTGGCACCTCTGCACTCACACCAGCCCCTCCTGCAGCTGAGAGCACCCAGCCACTGCAGCTCCCAGGGTGGATTGATTGATTTTATTGATTTTAATTTTTTTTTAATAGGGAAGAGTGAAATTCTTTGGAAAGAATGGGGGGGTTAGGATTCACTTTAGGTTGCAATTGTGCAATTGGTTTTCAAACAAGAAATAAAGAAATTCAGGCTGCTGGCAACCTGAATTATTCAGGTGTCAACTTTCCTGAAAGTTCAGGGTTCATCACAGACGAGACATCGTGAATCTTACAAGTTATCTGCTCTCTGAAGTTATTGGCTTGTAAATGTGCTCATGGGAAAAGATGTGATTAAATACAGCCCATGCCCTGGGGCAGTCAGGAGTGCTCCTGGATGAAGGGAAAATCAAACTAATGGTGAACAAGCCCCAAGCAATTTCCTGGTGTGTTGCTTCAAAAAAAGGACATGATTTTATTTCCTTTCTGAATATCAGGATAATTGCACGTTTCTGGAAGGTCTGATCCTAATAATGGGGAGTTAAATATGAGTTCAGATCAGAGTTTAAAAGAAGCCATAGTTCAGTGCAAGAGGCTGCAAGCTTTTATTTGGCATTTTATGGAAAAAGGATGGAGACACCAATCCAGTTATTCCTCAGATTAATTATTGTGTCCTTCAGGATTAGTAGAAGATCAAGGGGCTCTCCCTGAGCTTGGTTTTGTTATGCCATCTATTAATTCTGTGAAGAGTCACCAAAAATGTGTATTATTCCTTCTGGGTTTTCAGAACCATATGCAGTTTAAAATATCAAATATGTAAATATTACCACAATTAAAATCAATTCAATACAGGCAAATATCACTTTAAACACTTGATTTACAAATGGTCACCAAAATAACAGAATCTGAGTCTCCAGAACCTACATAAAATATAGAAGAGACTTCATTTTAACTTGGATAATTATTTTAGGGGAAAAATGTTATAAAAGCTGAATGTTTGCAGAGGCAGAATGTTCTTTGTGGCTCACCTGGTCTTTATCAGAACAACCAGGCTCCTGGCAGTGCCTGACCATGGCAGTGTTATTCCTGTGCATTACCTGGCTGCCTGCAATATCTCTGTTTCCAGGAAAAACCATCTCAGAGATAGTTTAGGAAGCTGATATTATCAAATCTCATGTAAATTGGGTGGATTGTGAATATCTGGGAGTATTTTAGGTGTGGAGAGATCATCTGTCATTAGCCTACTGAATTGTTGAGTGGACTACTCAACAGTTGCTACTCACTATTCAAGTAATTATATTTTTGTTGTGTTTTTTGCTCTGTAGTGGTAGACAGTTTCCCCCTGCTTTTCTGATGATCATAGAGATTAATTTGCATTTTGTCATCGTGGATGAGCTAATATTTCCAAACTAAACATTGGAAATAAATATCCAACATTGCTTTGCCCTGGCAGAACAGCAATTCCACCCCTAAAAATATTTCTTCACGTGTATTTTATTCTCAGCCATGTCAATCCTTGTTCTCAGAAATGTACAGCATTTACTCAGCCTGTGAGTTCTTTACAAGGCAATGTCTTTTGTATTTGCTTCTACATCTGGAAAATATTATCTGTATCAGTCTTTTCATTTTCCTTAACTCACAGTAATACACCAGTCACTATGAGGTGAATTGTTGTGGGTTTTTTTTTAATAAACTGCATTAGTTAAAAGACTACAAATACTTATTTTGGGTTTTTCATCTGTGTCCAAGTGTATCATCACCTGGTCTTAGATGTGGTGGTTGGTTCATGTGAAATTAGAAAATCAGTCAGGTTGTGTCTGCACTGTGCTGATTCCAGGGAATTTGGTTTGGAGCCAGAAGGGAAATGTGTGGACATCTTTGTTGCAGCATCATTCCCACAACAGACATCAAAATAGGATCTTGTTTGGCTTTGGAGGGAATTTTAGTATAGTAGGAAAAATGTTACAATAATTTGTTTTGATCAGCATAACCTGTAGGGTTTTTGAGGGTTAGAGATTTTTTTTTTCTTAAACTGCAGTAGGTGAATGAGAAATTCTAACAAAGAGGTTTTGTTTGGAATGAAGCATTTATCCACAATTAGAGTGAGCACAGGACTTGCAAATGGTTTGCCCTCTTTTTGTCCCTTCTCTTGGTGGTCACTTGCTTCAGGCTGCTTTGTTGAAGACAATGGATTTTGTGAGTCAGCCTTTCCCTCACCATGTGTCTGTGCTTCTGAAGGTTTCTCCACCTTTTGAGCATCATGGTTTTCTGCTGCAGACAGATTTTTTGCAAGTTTCTGATATGATGACTTCTAATTAGGACTAGACACGATCTAAATGAAGCAACGAAGCTGTTGAGTTTATCAAATTTCAGGCACAGGAGGAGAGCTCTGTGTGAACCATCCAGAATCCAAAATATCCTGTTGTATGCAAATGACAAAAGTCAAGAGTTCTGCACCTTNGTTTTTGAGGGTTAGAGATTTTTTTTTTCTTAAACTGCAGTAGGTGAATGAGAAATTCTAACAAAGAGGTTTTGTTTGGAATGAAGCATTTATCCACAATTAGAGTGAGCACAGGACTTGCAAATGGTTTGCCCTCTTTTTGTCCCTTCTCTTGGTGGTCACTTGCTTCAGGCTGCTTTGTTGAAGACAATGGATTTTGTGAGTCAGCCTTTCCCTCACCATGTGTCTGTGCTTCTGAAGGTTTCTCCACCTTTTGAGCATCATGGTTTTCTGCTGCAGACAGATTTTTTGCAAGTTTCTGATATGATGACTTCTAATTAGGACTAGACACGATCTAAATGAAGCAACGAAGCTGTTGAGTTTATCAAATTTCAGGCACAGGAGGAGAGCTCTGTGTGAACCATCCAGAATCCAAAATATCCTGTTGTATGCAAATGACAAAAGTCAAGAGTTCTGCACCTNCTCTGATATGATGACTCTTTATTAGGACTAGACACAATCTAAATGAAGCAATGAAGCTGTTAAGCTTAAGTTTATCAAATTTCAAGCAAAGGGCCTGACATGTCAGGGAAATCCAGCAGCTCACTGCACCCTGACTATCTGAAGGCAACTGTATCAGCTGGTCAAGAATGAAATTCAAAATTCCTGGTAAAATGTGCATCTCATGGGGTGTAGGCGTGGTTCAACTGTCCATAAACTTTTCTTGTTCTTGTGATCTGTCCTTAACTGTTGGCATTTTGGACATCTTGTACCAAAAATCTGCATCACTACTTTTGAATCTAAATTTGGATGGGCAAAAGGTAAATTCCACTTTGTGGGGAAAAGGTCTCTGAGTAGAGTCCTGCCTACAGACCCTGTGCCTGTTTTAGCTGGTAATTACAGTTACTGCACTGTGGAGGAGAGCTGTGTGTGAACCATCCAGAATCAAAAATATCCTGTTGTATGCAAATAACAAAAGTCAAGAGTTCTGCACCTTGTTCTGGACCTCTTTAGATGTCTGGGCCTGTTGGCCATTTTTGTAGCAACAAGAGTCTGACACTGTGAGTAGTAGTGTATAAAATGTGCCAAAAGCAGCGTTTTGAATTAAAACTGTACTTCACAATATTTAGCTGAAAAAATTGTGGATAGTCTTTGTGCTGTTGGCCTTCAGAAAGTTAATCTGGTATGAACCAAGGAAAAGCAACACAAGTCTTAAGATGATGAAGAATGGAGATTTTGTGGGCTTTCTTGGGTTTTTTTTCTTTTTTTTTGAAGAAACAAATAGTAAACATCCATGATGCCAGTTGCCACAAGTTGAAGTGTCTGTGTGGGGATTCTGAGAATTTTTTGAAAAGTACCAAATTTGGACCAAAGCAGTTGCTGTGTGTAGTGTTAACTACTCTTAATTACTGTTTGATATATAAGGTAACTAATATAAGAATAGTTCCTCCTTTTTCTTCTATGTCTTTGCTGTTTTCATGTATCTATGAACGTTTCTGTTTTTTTTTTTTTTAATAAGTAATGATTTATGGACTGTAAGCTAGAGAAGACAAGTAATGTTATGAACTGGATTCTCTTCCTAGGCATAGAAAATCACTTCCCAATTGTCCCAAATGGTGAAATTGAGCCTCATAACTCTCCTCTCTTTCCTGCCATTTGAGGCTAGGCAGCAAACTCAGCTTCACTATGGCAGAAATAAGGCAGAGCTGTGCAGTGCCTGAGGTCACAAGGAGAAATGTCCCCACTGCGAGCTGAGGCTGACTGTGCTCTGTGTCTTGATGTTGTTCTGCAGTGTGATGCTGCTTCAGCTGTAAAGATCCTTATTCTTAATATATTGCTGGCTAACTCAGAATCCTAGAAATCTTCCTCATTACTTTTCCTTCCATCCATGACAGATTTGTTTAATCTGCTCTTGAAGAGTTCTCTTGTAGAAAACTGATCCCATCCTTCACTCTCTGCGCTGTTAGAAAGTTTTAATCTTGTGTCAACACTTAACTGTCCTTCCTGGCAATTTGAGCTCATTATTCCTTGCCTTCCTACAAAAGGAAAAAAAAAAAAAGAAGAAAAAAAAAATACTACCCCCTTTTTTTTTTCTAGTTACTTTTTATATTTTTAGATGCTACAGTTTGTCTCTCGTACTCAAGTGCTTTGGTCACTTAACCTTTCCCGAGGGGCCAGGCTTGCATCTGCCGTGGTGGTGGCAATGAAAGGCTCTTTCAGCATTGTCCCTCAGTGCCTGGACGTGCTGCAGGTGCACAGAAACACTGTCAGGAAAGATTCAAGGCTGAATGGATGTGACATGCTGACGTCAATGACCCAGGCTTCAAAACAGCTTTATAACCTGGAGAAAACAGAGCGAGTCCATAAAAGCTGTGGGAGTGAGATCTGTTGGTTTCTCAGCGCTGCATAATCCTTCCTCAAACACAGCCACCCACCCCAGCAGCCCTGCACAGCTCGCTCAGCCTCTGGCTGCTCATTCCGTGTTCAGGCTTGGCTCTTCCCTCAAGGAAGCAGACAAAATAACTCTGCTCAGAGCACCTCTTATTTCCTTGCTGGAAACCCTTTCTGGATGAGTTTCCTTGTGCTCCTTCATGGTAGTGACAGGCTCATTCTCTCTGGTGTAAGACAAATGAGCACACAGTCCAGTTGCTGCCTTCTTTTGGATGTCCTCTGGTGTCTTTGTGTCCACCCCAGTCTGGTGTGACTGACAATTTGTGACCATCTTGCACAAGGCACCCAGCTGAGACCTGGAAAACAAAAGCTGTTTGAGGAAGGGTTTTCCAGACCCCTTAATTCTTACCAGCTACCTTTCTTTTTTTCCTTGGAATGTGCTGTTTTACATTCATTTTAAATCTGCATCCCAGGGGCCTGCCAATAAAAGGTGTGGGTTTCCCCCACCCTGAGCCACAAATCCTCCTTTGTGTTGAACAAGACCATTGGACTGATCCAGCTGAAAATGTGTTCAGCACCAAAACTAACAACAAATGTTCTGTTCAACCTCTGCTTTGCAGTGGGATGGCACCAGCAGCACTGGAATAAAGAATGAATTTGGGCTGGCACAGGGCTGAGCACACAGAGCAGCAGCCCAGGCTCAGCTCAGGTTACTGAGCAGCCTTGGAGGAATCTGACCTTTTTTTATCTCAGACAGATCCTTAAATCTCAGCAGAGTTGTTCAGTGGTTTAGGCCTCTCCCTCCACCAGTGTGTGTGACCTGTGCTCTCAGTGTCACCATGCTCTCATGTCATCAGGCAGGATGTCACTTTATGCTGCCCATCCCAGCACACCTGCATCACTGGTAGTGCTGTTCCAAATGTGCTGCTTCCCCCAGCTCTCTATCCTTAAAACTTGCTTTTATGGCCTGTTTCTTCCTATCTTGTCCGTGTCTTTGGAGTTCATAACTGAGGCAGATCTTTAAAGTGAGGTACATGGGCTCAGGAGCAACAAAAGCAGCAGCTTGAGAAGGGGACAATTCCACATTTGTAACCTTTTTGGACACCACCACGTGCACCAAACCAGTTCTGCACCCCTACACCAGCCTGGGTGCCTTGCACAGGGCTTGAAGTTTAGGCACAGAGGCTCATGCTTTGTTGAAGCTGGGTTTAACTGAGTCACCCTTCACAGGAGGTGTGACCAAGCAAGCAGCTGAGATCATGCTTGACTTTTCAGCACTGCACCCTGGCCACAAGATGCTGGGGGGGTTTTTTTTGCATCTTTATTTCTGCAGCTGTGTGTTCTGGATCCTATGAGACTACCTTCTCACAGGGGAAGGGCCAGGGAATCCCATTAATGCTCCTGTGCTCCCTAACACCATGTACTGTACAATAACACATGATCTTTTTCATCCCTGCCTTTCCAAATTGTTGCATTTCCCTAATCCCCTTCTGCTTGTGCTGGTAACAAAACAAAACCACTCTCAAGTCTGTCGCTGCGTAATTTTTTTTCTTATCAAAGCACTTTTCCCATAAAACCTTATGTTGAAATATTCAACAACCTTAGGATAACATGTGACTTCCCCTCCTCGATGACTGCCTGCCAGAAGTTGGGCTCTCTGTTTAAAATGAGACCTTTAGACCATTTGGGGTTTATCTACAATAAGCCCACAGATGAGGTTCCTCCTTGACCCCACAGCTGATTGTGAAACTGTCACAAGGAGAGAGTTATGCACTTCAAGAAGGCATAAATCAGAGTTAATCATCATCAAGCTGAGGAAGTTAGACAGGAATCAGTTAAAGGCACAAAACCAATCAGGCAGCCATTGCAGCTGCCCTTTCTGCAAATCCATCATTTGGAAAAAGATAAGCATCCAAGGAAAAACAATCCCTCTTGCTTGAATGCACACAATTTCCAACACAGGGGTGGTTGCCTTGAAATCCCAGCTCTAATTTAATTTGCTTTATTCAAAACATTAATTAGAGATGAGGATGGAGGTGGGAAGTGGTTGTTTTGAGTTTTGGGGAGGGTTATGTTGGGCTTTTCTGGTATCTCTTTGATTTGGACTTTCTGTGGGGCTACTTTGAGGCTTTTTGATTGTTTAGTCATTTGTTTTGGGGCTTTTTTTAAATCATAAAGTTCTCTGTCCTGCCTGACCCAACAGATATTATCACAATAGAATGTTTTCCAGTCTTCTAAAAATCAATTAGAGCACAGAACTGGGCTCAGAGGCAATATCCAAAATTCAAACTCTGAGTTATGAGTTGTCAGCTGAAAGTTTAAATGTGAAACCTTCTTGAGTCAGATTATTGGGTCCCTTTATAGGAATGTCTGTCAGAAGCTTTAGTGCAGTTATTATTTAGGAGCAAGTGTAGCATTGCTCCAGACAAACAAAACTACAGGAAACACATCTTGGCACAAAAATGACTGCCTGCTTGATTGAAGTGGAGGAAGCCAAAAGGGTGGGAATCCAGTTTCACAGTGGCATAAAAGAAAACCTATTACCTTTATGTATTTATGTTAGGGTTTGGTGGGTTTTGGTTGGTTAATTGAGATGGAGAGGGGTTTTTGCCATTTGGGGTGTTTTTTTTGTTTGGTTTGGTTTTTTAAGTGTAGGGGGACAAAAGAATCTGGAGGAACAAGAGATCAGGAATAAAGTCTGGACCCTGCCTGCCCTATCCGAGGTGAATGCCAGGATCAGCCATACTATTGTCTTCTCTGGCATACTTTTAAAAACTATCTTTACAATAGTTCAATTTTATATAGAGCAATGTAGCCTGGAGAGGAGGGTTGGGATTCAGTGTCCAAGGTGAGTTTTCCATGGAAACTTGAGTTTGGGAGCATTTCTCAGCCAGGCCCAGTGGGTTATTAGCTGCTTGCACAGGATAAAAGGTCTGCAGTAGGAGATAGAGAGCAGCCCCCCCAGTCAGACTGATGGTCACCTCAGCCTCCTGGTACACTGGCATCAAAGCAATTTCTCTGAATATACTGACTTTTGTCCAGGAAAATGGGAAATTAAAACTAGCTCATGCTATGGAAATGCCTTATGCACTGCATTTCTCTCCTGTTATTTTCCTTCTCTGTGCCTCTCATCCTATCTCTGTGTTTTATTTAATTTGCCTTCTTGACTGCAAATCCCATTTTTCTTGAGGCATCTTGCTTTTTTCTTTTTTGCCTGGCACTGTTCCACAAAAAGTTTTGCTGTTCATAGGTCAAGAGTTTGTGGCAAAAGAAATAATTTCATTAGAAGCCCCTGACCAAGCTGTAATTGGCACATCCCAGAGCTCTTCTGTGCAAGGGGAGAGAATGCACATTGCTGTGCTCAGCTCCTGATGGTCCTCAGCTCTAATTAAAGATGCTTTGCCATCTGTGAAACTGTTCCAGCAAGAGATGTGAAAGCAACTCCAATTGTATTATAATCACTTCTAGCCCAAATGTTTCTTTAGTCTGATTTGGGAATGAAATCATCCGTGCAAAGAGTTTTGGGGTAGGGCCCTTTCTGAAATGTCTGGATGAGTGTTCTGTGCTGTTCAGGAAGTCAGATGAGATGACCACAGTGCTGCCTTCTGCTCACAGGTCCAGGTAAAGGTTCATATTTCACCCTTTCCTTTACCTTTTTCTCCTACCACTTTCAGAGTGGGAAATCCAGGTGTGACACTGTGCAAGGGCTCTGTCTGGAACATCTTTGTCATCCCCTTTTTTAAAAATATATATTTTTCAGCCACCACTTCCCAGAAACTCTCTGGGACAACAAGATGTGTAGTGGAGGTTTACTCTCCAGGAGAGTTTGCTCACTAAGGTGCTCACAGCTGTGTTTTATTTTGGTTTGGGGTTTTTTATCTTTAAAAAAAACCCACAAAAACTCAACCAACCAAACAAAAACCCCCCAAAACAGCTATATCCCCAAAACCTTGATTTTTGCCCTGCACATGTTTGCCAGAAGGATTTCTACCTCTGCTTGCACTGACAATGATCTTATTTTCTGGCTGTACAATACATTGCAGGCAGAACTGAACAAGCAGATTAAAAAATTTGAGAGCACTTGTGACATCAATGGATAGATTAAATCACCAAGGCAATTGAATCATATTTTCAGTAGGAGATAACATTGCAAAATGATTAAATCTATAGGCCATTTTAACTGCCTTGTGTCCTCTGCCTCAAAATATTGAGGTCAAAGTACCCGAGGCTTCTGCTGCTCAAAATTTCACTTTGATTCAGCTGTCTGGGGCTATCAGGTCTCTCCTGGAAGTAGAACATAAAAAACCTTCAGTGTGAATCAAAGTTAAAATCTGCAGTGCTTACAGACCTTTTTCCACAGAGGCTGACCCACAGTACTTGGTGCAAAGGGGGTGGGTGACAACCCCATGGTTATTTATAAGAACTGCTAGTTTGTTTTAGCTCAGGCATTGTTAGTCCTAATGATTATTTAATTTGCTGGATTACCTGATTTCTGAGTACCTCTAATCCACTATCACAGAAATTCCTTCTTGTAACTGAGGGAAAAAAAAAAATCCAACACAAATTAGAAACTGGAGTTACTGGGGAAAGATCAGACCTGAGGTGCTGCCAGAGAGTCCCAGGGAGACAGAGGAGAAGGCAAAAGGAGGTGGCTGCTGCAGGATCAGCCCATTTGGAAATATTTCCAGGACTTGGGTCCTCTGCTCTTTACTTGGCTTGAAAAAATAAAAAAAATTTAAAAAAATTGTCTCCCAGAGTCACATCTAAGATTAGATTAGCTTTTCTCTCTCTTAAAAAAA
>VWYE01007854.1:0-139280 GCA_013398995.1 Alaudala cheleensis
TATATATATGAAAGATGACATTTTATTATGCCTTTGAATATACATAAAGGATATCTGTAAAAAGAGGGTATTGCTTTGTGAAATAAATCTAACACTCAAATATAACTTCACTATTTTGATAGCTTGAATGCCAGTCACTGCTGTAACTATGTTCTGCTAGATCTAAGCTATGGCTCTTTAGCATTCATTGAAATACCCTAAACAAAAGGTAGGACTAGACTCTGAATAATAATATCTCATTTTAAAACTAGGCTCTTGAGGGATGTTAGCACTGAGATCAACTGCAAGAGAAATGGCATTTTGCTTTTTCAGTTGTGTTCACCTCATTTATTCTGCATTTGCTCCCAAATTCAAAGCTGTGTTACTGCTCTCCAGTGTTGGATCCCACCAAAGGTATTTAGGGACCCAAATATTTGGCCAGGGTAGCCCCTAACTGCCTTGTGGAGTTGAGGGGGTGACTTGAGCCAGCAGGACTTGTCTGTGCTAATGGTAAAAGCAAAGCTTGGGCATCCCTCACCCCAAGCAGACACAAGAACCACAAAACCACCCTGAGTGGGATGGTAACAATTCTCAGAAGAGATTCATGCATGTGTGAAGAAATCTGTGTAGGAACTGTAAGTTTCTCTTTGGCAGATATCTCACCAGGTAGTCTCTTTCAAGCTGAAAGGTCACATTTCTGTTGACCGTGTTGCTGGATACGGGGAAGCCATCACTACAGGCTTCTTCTGCCTCCCTGAGCTGAAGTGGCTGCTGGTCATCTCTTCCTTCTGCCACAAACCAGCCTCCTGATATGTGTGAGGTTTCACATTTGTGGCACCAGCAGCACCACGCTGGGTCCTGTCACTGTAGGGACTTCAGCCAGAACACCACAGGCTCCCTTGGCAGCCCCAGTGGTCTGGGCTCTGAAGCAAGGCCTGACTAGTTCCCAACTTTAACCCCATTCCCAGCCATCTCTGTGCTGGGCTGATCCCAGAACTCACAGTGGGGGTCTCTGCTCCCCATGAAACCCTGCATTTTGTGGGCTGTACAGTGCAGCATTGTGCAGGAATGATGAAGTAGTGTCCTGGCAACTGCAAGGGATGCATATTTCCTGTCCCTTCAAGTAAGCTGAAGCTGACACTCCCTAAGCATACTTTGGAGGGTGTAAACAGTGAAGTGAGTCTGCTCTTATCCCTTTATCAGTTCAGGAAAGAAGGGGTGCAGCTGTGAGGGATTTAATGCATGCCCAGCTGGTACTTCAGCCTGACGCCTTGGTGCAGCTGCTTTTTTACACTGTCACCAGTGTAAAATTTTGCTGAGGAAACTGGTGCAGAGCAGCCACTGAACACAAACAGATGGTGAAGCTGCAAAGGCGTGTGGGTGCCCTGAGTTCATGTTTTTCCCTTCCCAGCATTGCTGTTTGTATTTTTCAGGTGTGAGGTTGGCACCTCCCACTGGACCCAGTGCAATGAGAATCCCGTGAAGTTTGCTCGTTTTCCTGTCACTGGGCTGATTGAAGGTCGTTCCTACATTTTCCGAGTCCGAGCTGTGAACAAGGCTGGTGTCAGCCTGCCCTCCCGGGTGTCAGAGCCTGTGGCTGCTCTGGATCCTGCAGACAGAGCCAGGCTTAGAAGTAAGATGTGCTTTTTACAGACTGCATGAGAGGTTTAAGAAGTCACAACTCATTAAAAAAAAAAAAAGAAAAGTATTACTATCAACTCATAAGCCTTCAAAGCCTTCAAAATCCCACTAGAGGGAGCAAGGCAAAGCCAAAATATTCTTTGTAGACAGCTTTGCCAAGAAGAAATCATCTCAGTGCTCTTTACACTAAGTGTTCTATCAGCTGAAATTTCTTTGGCTGGCTGCAAGGCTATACTCCAAACTTACAGGAAGTGGGGAAAAAAGGCACAGGAGAGTTTAATTGCCTAGAGAGACTTGCTTTCGTTCAGCCAACAAAATAGCTGTACAAATCCTGTGAATAGTCTCTCTCTGAGCCACATGCAAGGGTGGCTGGTTCTGTTCTCATGTGACAATCCAAGTCTTGCAATAACATCAGAACAACACCAGGACAGCGCAACAGATCCTAAGCTCTCTGCTTTAAGGTTAGCATTTTACAGGTCAAGGATATTTCTCCTATGGCCTCACAATATCTCAGACATTTTGCTTCCAAACTCACCTGTCAACGCATATGGTATAATTGTATGCCTAAAATAATTTTCTGCTTCTATCCAAAATCAATTTCTACATGTTTCTGAAGTTTTACAATTTAAAATGGTCCAATGTGAAGGGGTATTGTACACAAAGCTACAGTGCTCCTACGGTCCCAGCTTGTATGAACTACTGTGCATAGTGCTGCAGCCAGATGATCCAGGTTTCCATTCAAGATAAAACAAAAGGCCAGAGGAAAGAGATTTGGCACTGCCAGGAAACATGGCAGACATGCAAAACCCTAAGCCTGGGGAGGAGGGAGGGGTCTTCTCAATGGGCAGCATGGAATCTGTCATAGTAGATGAAGTCTGGATTTGGTGGACTATTCCTGTTATATCTCCTCCTCTCATGCCTCATAATTTTTCTCCCCACCTGCTTCCTCTTTTCTTTCATCTCCAAAATGGATCAGCCACTGTAAGGTGAACAAAGTGGAGGTGGAGAACAGCGTTTGCAAAAATTATCTCTGAAAGTGTTTTGACCTGGTTGAAAGCTGCATAACTGCAATGGTTTGATAACATACTGGTTGCTCAGAGAGCCACCCAAATTTATCAAGTGGACATGTTGAGCCAGGCTGAGCCGTTACAGTTTGTGACTGTGACCCACGATTTAAAAGCTGGTAAATGTGAAGGAAAGTGGTTATAAAGAGACAAGATGCAGCCTGCAGGAATGTGGCTGTTCCTTTAATAAGTGAGCTGTTAAACCAAAGGAATAAGGGACAGGAAATAAAGCTGAAACTAATTCTCTGAAAATGATGAGCTGAGTGAACCAAATATCTCTGCTTGTCACCTAGGAGACTTCAGTGACATTTCAGGAAGGAATAGATGTTTCAGTGGATTAAGTTTTCTAGCTGTATTAAATGCTCAGCTGCTCTCAATATTCAGTCTGTAAAGCCCACAGCTAGCTTAGGTAACTAGCTTGCTACATGAGCAACAGCCACAGCATTAACCAAAAATGCAGCTCATGAGGATCTTGCAATTGTTAGTTTTGAATAACAAAAGTGTTTTCTCATTGTTCAAAAATTTCCTGGTCTCCTACTTCCCTGTTATCTGACATTTGTTTCAGGTCACCCTTCTGCTCCTTGGACTGGACAGATTATTGTAACTGAGGAAGAACCTGCAGGTAAACACAACCCTTTTGCCTACAAATGTCTAATGTGAAGCTGCTTGAGTAATTAGGAAAACTCTGAGTGAGTTCAGTGAACTTTGGCACACACCCAAAGTTTGTTGTTCTGAGAGTCACTTGACCTTGAATAACTCAATAACTTGATTTTTGAGGTGAAGTTTCATTATCCAGGACCTAATAAATCATGCTTAGAATTAAAAGAAGGAAATTTAAACCGAGTATTTGGAAGACTTTTAACTCTATAGTAAAAAAAAGATTAAGTTCTGAGGTATAGTGATACTTCTAATTTTTGATTATTATGCTAATTCTGATACAAAACCAGAATAATTAAACCCATGTTCCCTTTCCTATTCTTCCCTGTCCTTCAGAGGGTGTTGTTCCTGGTCCCCCCACAGACCTCCAAGTTATTGAGGCCACCAAGAACTATGTTGTGCTTAGCTGGAAACCTCCTGGACAGCGGGGCCATGAGGGTATCATGTACTTTGTGGAGAAGGTAAAATTGGACAAAATCAGAATCATGCTGTGGCAATATTTTACATTTGTTTGTCATCTCTTGTCATCTCTTCTGGAACTTTCATTTCTGTCTGAGACTTGCATATTAGGGCAAGGATTAGAAGTTCATCAAGATAACTGTCAAACTGTTGAGGAAGATAAACTAAAAATAAAAGAAAGATGGAAAATAGGAAAGTAAATGAAGGATGTGTCACACCCAGTAATATTCTTCTTGAATTGTGTCATTGACCTACCTTCTTGAATTGTGTCACTGAACAAAACTCCTTCTATAATGTGAAAGCATGGAGCAAAGTCATATGCTTTTATGTGTATCTATATATTTATATATGTATAATACATGTTTATTTTTGTGTATATGCATCTCATATATATTATACATTATGTTATATATTATGTAATATATAATATATAACATATATTATAATTTGTATAAATGAAGCTTGTCTGGCATGACAGATTATTAACATTTTAGATGGAAGCATTTTGCAAGTGTTTTTTGTTATCAGCATTTTCTATTCCACCTGCCTTTTCATGTTTATCCTCTGTATTAGCTTTCCATTTGCTCCTCAACTCAACAAAGATCATAAAATTTCTTTTTTGATCTAGAACTAAATCAGTTTTAGTTTCAGTGTCCTGCTTTCCTGAGGTGTTTTTGCATGGCTGCTAGCCTAGTAAGTTCTTCACACTATCACCCTTTCTACTTGCATCTCTTGGCTCATAAACTTTTTTATCAACCTTTTTTCCTATCAGTCTAGAGGTGTCATCAAGGGAGACATAAATATCTTCCCATTATGTGTTTTCCATCTCTCATACAAAATCTGGTCTAAATAAATGAGTTTCACTTAGCAACAGCCTTAGAGAGGATGAATATATGAATTTTGAGTTTTTATATAAGAAAGCTTTTTAATAACCAATTGCATGCTGAGTACTGAGCCCTAATTTCACACAGTCAGATGAGAATTTGAATCCCTCAGAAACCAGAACCATTACTTGAAATTATACTTAAATCAAAGCAAAAAATTAATCACTAGTATTAGTGGTAAAAGTGATCATGGTATGTAGAATTTCTAGCCACAGAAGTAAAAACAATTCACAAATTGATTGCAAATGTTATTTTTTTTTCCTGGAAAATGACAGTCAAATCATGATTTATTCTGAACGTCACCCCAAAACCACTAAGGGTGCCACAAGAGCATCTAGAAGCAAAGTGGTAATGTTGGGGTTTTGCTCTTAGCATAATGCTGAATATCTGCAAAACTCATTTTGAAAGTGGTCCAGACTGGGTGCAGTTAATAACATCACTTCCTTGCTGTGCAGAGGGTCTACTCTGGTATATTACAACCAGTTGAGTTTTATAAACGTTTTCTGGAGTAAGTGAGCATCTGGCAGCTTCATAAGCTTTGAAATATGCTTATCCTGTGGAAAGGCCCAAAGAAGGGATGTGTCTCCCTGTTATCCACAGCAGACATGAATTCAATGGTGCAGGGAGAAAGCCTTGTTGTGTGAGAGGCTCAGACCTCAGATACTTCTGTTCTAAATGTGGTTTTTGGGTTTGGCTGCAGTGTATTGCTGGCACAGAGGACTGGCAGAGGGTGAACACCGAGATCCCTGTGAAGTCCCCTCGCTTTGCAGTTTTTGATTTGTCTGAAGGCAAATCCTACTGCTTCCGAGTTCGCTGCTGCAACTCAGCTGGAATTGGTGAACCCTCAGAAGCAACTGAAGCCACTGTAGTGGATGACAAACTTGGTAAGCATGTGGTTGTGTGTGTTAAATCACCTCCATGGTAACTTGTCAGTTTTTAATTGTTTTGTCTGCAGGCAGGTAGCTGCCCAGAAAATAATTCAAGTATGAAAAGCAGTCAGTGATTTATTCCCTTTAGCTAAAACAAATTTTTTTTTGGGTTGTTCAACCTTCAATGTAGTCAAATGACAGATGCAAACCAAGGAAATTAAGCTGCAAATAATGATGCCAAGAACTGCAAAGACTGCAAATAGCAAAAGAAAATGAAAACTCAAGGAAGTACAAAAATGTTTTGTTTTACTTAGAGTCTTTATTGAAAATAAGCCCAGACATCAGCAGAGTCTAACCTTCCTTGTTTGCCAAATTAAACAAAAGTGAAGAATTCAATACTTACATGAAGGCAGAGACTATTTTCACTGGAAGAGAAGCCAAGATGTTCAGTGCAGTAAGTCATCAGTAGCTACACATACATTACCAATTTGTTTCCAAACAGCAATGCAGATTTCAATACAATTCTCAAATGATCTCTGTTCACTTCGTATTGACTTCTCAGAGCATTTGGATGTGCATGAAATACATTTTTTAAGAAGAGTAAAATGCCTCTTCTTGTAAAACACTGTAGATACCCTTTCCTACTTAAAAGGAGCCTTGGTTTCTGGCTTATCCTGTGGGCTGCACAAGATCTTCAATGTGCACCTAGCACATTTTCTCTTTTAGAAAGCTCCAAATCACATCTCTGGTGCAGATATTCAGCATGAGGGGATAAAGTAAACACGATTTTAAGGAAATACACTGAATCCTAGGCAATACAGAAATGAAGAACCTCACCACCAAAGGCTTAAGCCTACTGATCCTGTCCTGTCTTGACAGATTAGTTAATTTAAATCAGAGCAGTTTTTTGAAGGTTAAATCTGTACTAGTCAAGCTAGTATAACCAAGAACAGAATTTCATGCTTATTTTATTTGTGAGTTTTAACTGGCAGGCCACTAATTTATATCTGCTTGTCTCCCACAGATATTCCCAAAGCTCCTGGCCGTATTATGCCAACTAGGAATACAGATACTTCAGTTGTTGTCACTTGGACAGAGCCCCCAGATGCCAAGGAGCTGGTTGGGTACTACATTGAGGCAAGTGTGGAAGGATCTGGTCGTTGGGAACCATGCAACAACAATCCAGTGAAAGGCACAAGGTAATTAATGTTAAACCATGGAAATTATGGTCACCAATGTATGATTCACTGGATATATGTACTTTCCAGCCATTAGTAGCAGTAGAGCTAATCTCTCTGTGGTAGCTAGCAGGCTGGAATCCCTCTTGCATGTGAAACTCAGAAGAAGTTATAAAAACATATTTCAAACTGAGTTTTGTCCAAAGAGAAATTACAATCAACCTTTTATTAGAAACAATTAGTCAAGGGGGAAGAAACATGGACATTGATAATGAAGAAAAGTGAATCAGCTTGCTACTTCTAGCTATTGTACAGCCTATCCGTTTGATGAAAAACAGGACATTGAGGAATTACTGAAGTTACAAATGTGGAAAACTAAACTGCTTAATGTTTGGAAGCAAAGTGCTTTGTTTTGGAAGTCTGCTCCAAACATTTCTGGACTATGTATCTGGACTGTCATGAGGACATGTGGACTATATCCCTCTAAAAACATTACTTTCTGACTGCTCTTTCACTTGTAATCATCAAGAAATTAATGAACACTCTTAAATATTGGGTACAAACCCACATTTCTTACTGATCTGAAGCTTGGTCTCCAGTCAGACAAAATAATCAAGATTTAGAACTTCCTGAGATAAATCTGATTTGGTTTTGTTTGAATAAGTATGCAATCTTCAGAGTCTGAAAGAGTAAGGGCAGAACTTTTTCCTCAAGTAGATTGATGTCAATACAGAAGTAGCCCCGGCTTGTTTTGGCTGATTCTGCTTATTTGTACTTGCTGTCTGTGACAACCCTTATTACAATAAATAAAACTCTGCTAAATACTCCTGGACCAGCTTTGCTGTTTAGAAGGGCATTGTAAATGCTTAGTCTATCAGAAGTACCTAAAACCTCACTTGGCTGAACACAGACACAACAATTTCTTTTATGTATTCTTTAGTGCATTTATATTGCATTTATGTTTATGTATGCCATTATTACACCCTTTCATATCTATTTCTATGAGTTATATTGTAGCTATATCAAAAGTGGATGAAGTCTCATGTTCTTTACTTGTTTTAAAATATGAAATCCGAACTTTAACCACCATAGAAATAAAAATATTGTTCTGAGTTACTATATATTGTGATACAAGTGCACTGCATAGGTGTCTATGACTGCATTTTTAGTCAGTGTGATATAATGTATGATGCAGTCAGGCACAGGCTGTCTGTTAGCTCTTGGTTTTTCTGGTTGAGTCAATCTTAAAGCATTAGCTGTAGCTCATAGTTTGCCTTCCACAGTATATTTTGATCCTTTGAAATTCTGCACACATCCTGGTGAAAGCAAATGAGTTGGAAAAGTCTGATAGAATGATTAGGGAAAATTCCATTCTGAAAATTTTTGTTCAGGTTTTTTTTTCTTACCCCAAAATAAAACTTTGATTTTGTTTTCCACATTGTAGTTGCTTCATATGCCAACACATGACATCAGTGTTGGTAATGCAGCTATTACTACATTATGAAGTAGAACAAAATCAAAGTAACATGGAACAAAATACACTTAAAATACCTCTTGAAAAACAAATGGGGTTTTAAACAAACAAACAAAATTGATTCCTAAATAAATGATTCCTGCCTTCAGAAATTTTGTGTTTTCAGGGTGGATGCCAGAGAAAATTTATGAGAGTTTTTCTTATATGACAATTAGATTATCAAGTAAACGTCTTCAAATAAAATAATTTGTCTGATTTGGAATATTGTCATGTATTGAAGCAAGAAAGTGAAGCACAAAAATAACTTAGCTCCTGTACAATGCCCTGTAATTTTTTTGAACTCTGCAATTTTTCATTTATTATTGAAAGGAATTTATGATAATCTGTGTAATGTGTCTTTTACTTGTATCATGAAAATATCCCACAAGAAGCAAATATAGACCTTACCTGTGCAGATTTTCACATTTTTCTATTAGAAAGTATGGATTTTATATACTGGCAGAAGTAAGGTAGACCTTACTTCTAACACAGAAACTTGTGTAGTCTCAAGAAGGAAAGAGTGTTGAAATAGTGTGTCTTAAAAGAGATGAGTTTAGACATTGTTGAGTGAATGAGGTGCCCAGATTCTGCATTCTCTGACCTTTACATAAGTGACTGGGTTCATGGTTTGTCCTTGGTTTTTAGAAACCAGAGTAATTATTGTGGAAGAAATGCTTTCTTTTCCCCCTTAAAACTTTTATTTTCTCTATAATACTTCCTAAGTATTCCTTGACTGGTTTGTTTTAGATTCATTTGCCATGGGCTCAGCAATGGTGAGAAGTACATTTTCAGAGTCAGAGCTGTTAATGCAGCGGGGCTCAGTGAATTTTCACAGGAATCAGAGCCTATAGAGGTGAAAGCAGCCATTGGTAAGCTATTTTCCATTGCTCCTTTCAATCGTAATTAACTAAGTAAATATGTTCTCAGCAATTATTAGTAATTAATTAGTTGATTTGTTTCACAATGTTGTCCACAAATAACAATTTATCCATAGATCCTGTAGTCTCATAGACCTAGTTTCACACTCACTGCACTCTTGTAGACTGTTCACCTTCACCATCCAATTTTCTTCAGGTGTTTCTTGTGAACCACTGTATGAGAGCACTTAATAGGTATCCTGGAAAAATGGGAATGTCGTTCTGATTCTGTAATCTGGTATATCACCTCTACTGCACACTATCCTATACAGTGTCATTTCCTAAGAAATTTGTTTCCATGACTAAACCTAATAGTGCAATGTGTTGTCTGTAAAGCTGTTATAACCCTGTGTGTTCTCCCTTTGCTGATGGATTGTTTCTGTTTGCCTCTGCCTGAACTAATCCATAAAGATTAATGAGATCATTGGACTAGAATAAATTGTATGTCTGCAACACCCTCACTCTCATTTGTATTGAAGCTGCATACCTCTCAACCTTAGACCAGAGATGTGGCCTAGGGCAATTTTGTGGTATCATCTTGAAATGTGACCTGGAAGACCTAATATTAAAATAATTGTAGCAAAGTAGGAATGCTATTAACTTTACATCTTTTTTTTTTTTCTGCTCTGAATACTAGACATTATTTTAAAAAGCATTATTTGTGAGCAGGCTGAGAGGTATTCTATGAATTTGAAATTTTCTTGAATTCAAGCTTAACACTTTGTACATAAACACAGTGACTTGTCATGCTTCAGCTCTATTGTTCACTGTATGCATGTCTTAACTCTGTTGCCTAAATGAAGGAAAAAGAATGTGTTCTAAATCCAAATGTCTTTGCTGTTTTCTGGCAATTATAGGGGGAGGATTGCTTCCTGGTGTGTGTCCTGAACTGAGTGGTAAAGCTGCTGGACTAACAGAGCGCACTGCCAGCTGGGAAGGCATGCATGAGTCCTCCCAGCCTATCTTTGACACAGATGCTTTGCTAAAATGCAATGCTAAATTTAATAGAGAGACACTGCCCAGTAGCTGTGGCAAACTGGAGAGTACAGGAGACAGTAACGCGAGAGAAATGGTTAAGGACCCTGCACCACAAAAAGCTACTGCTAAGCAGGCAAGTAAGTCTCGACCCAGGGATCTTTTGACAGTGGAAAAAGTTACAAAGAAGAAAGATACAGGTGAGAATTAATGAAATAAATAGACTTTGCTGCTTTGTTAGGTCCACTTCAGACAGAGCTGTAACTTCTGTTCAACGGTGCCACAAGTGAACGTGCTCTTCTACAGTGATACATCTTCTACCAAACCCATTAATTATGGTATTGGAGATCACTTTATAAACTTAGTGGTTAATGAAAGTGAAACATATCAATATGGTTAGTAATTTAATGGCTTGTTTGACTGCATATTAATGTATCCAAGGTGATTTATTATTTCTAAATCACTTCAGTAACTTGTTAGGAATCTGGCTACCTAGTTCTCTGGGTTATATATGTGGGAAGGAAACAAAATCTGATTATGATGGTAAGCATGAAAATCTGTGTTTTCTTAGGAAATATGAAGATTCTTTGTGGATTTTATCCTAAGCTACATCTTATCTGCTGACACACTGTGCTAATGAACGTTGTGCTCTATCTTTGTCTAATATTGATATGTAAGGAGGAAAACCTATCAAGTTATAAGCACATGCACAAAATCATGTTCTAAGTTTCAGTGCCTAAACACCCATTTTGCCCAAGATATGTGGGGCTTGAATTTAATTTAAGTCCTGGTACCTGGCTAGGGAACTAAACTCTTCCCTAAGACTCTGAAGTGAGACACAAAATGTTGAACAAAAAACAAATTAGGGCCACCTTGGCCTGGCTGACATCAATATAAAACATTACACACAAAAGGAAACACAGGTGATGTGGAATTTCCATCCAAAATATGAGTTCAGGGGCATTAAATAAGGCTTTTCACTGGGATGTTACATATTGGATGTGGGCAAGCATTTTCCTACTAAATACAGAAGAAATACAAGAAAGTGGGTTGGGATTAAATGAATGATTTCTGAATTGTTTAAAAAAGAAAACCTAAGAAGGAGGATAATACCACATATTTTTTAATGTAAGTCCCAGTAGCAGACATGGTCCATTTCTGGTCATACTGCAGTGTCTATGATCACTCTGCCTTCCATTAAGGTAAGATCATGTGATGGGTGCAATGATAAAATCTGCACAGCATATAAATTTAAAAGAAAAAAAACACCAGATAAAGACAATTCTCGTGAGGAAAGAATGTGAGACTATTTTTTTTTAAAGGAAACAACAATGAATATTGTATTGTGAAAAGAAGTTTGCTTTCTGCAAAAGAAAACAAATCATTGCATCTTTATTTTTTTTGCTTTTCCTGCAATATTTGTTTTACTTCCTCATTTTTCACAGAGTAAAGTGAGTCCTGAGCACTTGCATCAGAGCTGCAACTGCAACACATTCTTTTGCTGTGTATCAGCCTGCTTTTCAAAAACAGGGGATCCTGGAAACTAATTCCTATGTAGTTTGGACTTTGCATTTGGTTTGTGGAAGCTTTTGTACTGCTTTTTTTCTTATTCCAGTTCCAGAAACTTCCCTTGAGCACATAAATATTGTCCTAATTAGGAAACACAGGGTATGGAGCCACCTGAATACGGTAAGTGAAGGCAGGCCAGAAATTCTGCCTCCTCCTTACGAGTTATTCCCATTGGAACAGCTCCTCCATCTCCACCTTATGACATTGTGGTACTGGAGAGCGTTCGTGACTCCATGGTACTGGGATGGAAACAACCTGAAGCCATTGGTGGGACTGAAATTACCGGCTACTACGTGAACTACAGGGAGGTGGTGGATGGAGTTCCTGGGAAATGGAAGGAGGCCAACATCAAGGCTGTCACTGAGAGGGCATACAGGGTAAGAGGTTAACTCCAGTTATTGCTGGGGCAGCAGGCAGTATTTTCAAATCAAATCTCAGAGATGGGTTGGGATGAATTATGATGCAGTGTAAGGATAACTGTTCAGAGGGTTTTAATTCTATTATGGTAAATTTATTTAGCCCTATTAAACTTCTCAGCAAAATTGTTTGTACACTTATTTGTTAGTCTTGCACCAACTGTTATCTGTGAATTCATTGACATAGTCTGATATTTTGTAAGTCAGGCCCTCACAATAAATGGAATTCCTACTGGTTTGGTGGACATATCCCAGTGCTTGCTGGTGCTGAAACCAGCTCTGTGCCAGCTGCTTTTCATGATCAGTTCTTGACCCAGATTAGAGACAGTGCTAGCTACAACCTTGCTGAGCTGCTTTAGAAATGAAAAGCAATGCCAGGACTGAGTTTCACCCCACTGTGAGGACAACTCTTGCCTTAAGTGAACTTGCTCCATACCACGAGACAGACTAAGATGATTGTTGAGCAATACCCTGTTTCCTCCCAGGCTACCAAAGTGTCTATCAACAGGAAAAGGGGATTGCAATTTGAGTGTGCTAGGATCACTCATGTGTGCTCCATCACTGATCAGAGGAAAAGCCAAGATAATTACCATGTTAAGATAATTAATAATGCTTCCATCTTCAGGCACATGAGCTTAAAAGCACACTCATGTTTTCAACGATTGTCATTGTGACTTTCTTCTGAAGTCCTAATCCAAAGTTAATAAGTACCATCTTATTGATCCTGCAGATCCAAGACCTGAAGGAAAACATGGTGTACCAGTTCCAGGTGGCTGCTGCTAACCTGGCGGGGGTTGGGACACCCTCCAAACCCAGCAAGTCCTTCAAATGTGAAGAGTGGACCATTGCTGTGCCTGGTAGGATCCTGAGTGGGACACAGCCCAGGGGTGCTCTAGGACTGATTATCTAATGCAGGCATTTTGCAGGGGAGTCTGGAGGACGCTGAAGTTCAAGGCCAGGCTTGAATCGTCAGCACTTTGATTTAGTACCATTACAGTGTTGCCTTACATAATCCCTATTTAATTAGTAGCATTTTACAAGCAGCTTCTTTAGTTTTCTTTATCTTTCCTTCTTTGCTCCTCTACTGTTTCTGGCACTTTGCTTTCTAGTTGAAGTACTAGACATAAATACCTGTCTAAGGTACAAGGCAGAGAAGAATAGGGTCTTGTTACCCTTGTCTAAATGTATCAGCACAAGGCCAGATCCCTGACCTTTTAGCATTCATTGAAATGAATGAAAACAACCTCCACTGACTTCAGTGGACTTTAGACCAGTCCTTGAAGCAGCACATTAGATTAATAATTAACGTATTTCCCTGAGTTTGGGGATTATTTGTCCATTTTGTAAGCTCATGAATATTTGATCAAGATACCAATCTCAACCAATTAGATTGTGTTTTGGGTTAGTTTTTTAAATTAGCATGGGTTGTATTTACATTGGGTCCAGGTATGATGCAGAGGAGCTAAATATTATATAAATTCTGTGTACAGTTCTGGATTCTGTCTTGTTTTGGTTCTGGAGTCTTATGCATTGGTCCCTTTGGCATTTATTTTGACACCACAACCCCAACTCTTACATTTCAGGGCCACCCCACGATGTCAAATGCACAGAAGTTAGGAAGGACTCTCTGGTTTTACTGTGGAAGGAACCCGTTTATTCTGGTCGTAGTCCCATAGTTGGTTATTATGTTGATATGAAGGAAGCTACAGCAAAGGAGGAACACTGGAGAAGTGTCAATGAGAAGCCACTTCAAAAGAAATTCTTGAAGGTAAATAGCTGAAGATCCAAGTACTGGCCTAGCAGCATGACCTTGGGGAAGTCAGTTTTGATAGCATCATCCTGCATTGATCATGGCTCCACTTAGAGGAATACTCAGTATGTGATACATAATTTCATGGAATGATTTCTAAATAAATGGTCAGCAGTATTGCAGTTCTAGACGTAAGTCCAAAGTAGGTTTGCTATTTTTATGCTTTTCACAATATTTGAAAGACAAGTCATTTTAAAGTGTGATCTTTTCGTATTTGTTTTATAGGAATATCCTCAGGTGATATATTGTCAGTATAATTCCACAAGTCACTGTAATTAAATCTGTAGTGTTAAATTCCCTCTTGTTTCTAAATAGGTGTGGCTGGCACTTATTACCCTGATAATTTATTTTTTTTTAAGCCAGCATTTACCTGCAGTAAAAGACTATGATGTTTCAGAGGTCAATGTACACGAGTTAAAAACATCCTGTTCCAAAACCAGTACTTCTTTTGCTAAGAAATCAATGACAGCAATGACACTGCCTGAACATTAACTATCCACACAAGGAAGGAGCAAGTCACAAAGATTAGTCACGTGGAATTGAATTAAAAAAACAAGAGAGAACTGCAAAAGAAACAAAAGAAGAAAGGAAATAGAATTGTCAAATATCCAGAGTGGTCTTAATAAGTGTGAAATTAAAATCAGTGTTTTGCAACACTATATATATTTGGTCCCTCCAGATTGATGGCCTGACGCAAGGTGTGAGCTACGTGTTCCGTGTGCGGGCAACAAACCAGGCTGGTGTTGGGAAACCGTCAGATGTCACAGATGCTGTCACAGCTGAAACACGACCAGGTTGGTTAGAAAGGCTTCTTCTTTGTCGTCATATCTACACAGGTTCCTGTTTGTGCAATGTGCTTACCCTGCAGGCTACTTGCCAAGAATCTGATCCTTCTCGAGTCAAGCTATTTTATGAAGCAAGATATGAGTTGAGGGCCATATCTTAAATTTTATGGTCAGGACAGATTTTCTTACCATAACTAGAGGTTCAGGAATATAAAGACACAATAAAGTTGTAAGATTTGCATGTCTCTACAGGTAGGTGCTTAAGTAGAGGATCGAGCAAGATCCACTCAACGAAACAAGACTACATGTGTAAATGTTGCCTTTCCTGTATTAAAACAGTTGTTTATGCTTTCTCATTCTCCTTTTCTTATGTGCCTCAGGAAAGGATCAAAGAAACTAATTTTTTTTTCTCTTGGCCTTTATAAGAAAAGCTTTAAAAGCACAGTGAAATCATTTTGGAGACCATTTTCAATAGGAATTCAAGTGCAACTCTTTGTTGGAGTCATCCTTGAAGGCTGGCTCCCATGTGTCTGTTAGAGCAGCAAGAATTACAGGAAGCAGGGACAGCATCTCCATGCCTGGAAATCTGGAACTTCATAAAACCCCTGGGGTTTATTTAGCTATGCCAGTAAAATAGGTGATTGGTCAGAGACAACACCTTCTTGTCACCAAGCCCCCAACAGAAAACAGGCATGGACTTGTGACTTACTCCTCTATTGACTATTTTAGAAGTGCTACAAGGTGCCAAAACAAAACCCCAGATATTTTAAACAAAACTAGTATAAGGTTAGTGTGATGTAAGAAGGTGCAGGAGTACAACTCAACCTGGATGCATCATGTACCCTCTCTTCTTCTCTGACAATTTCCTTCCCACACCTGCAGACTTCATTTCCCTGGGGTCCTTTCCCATTTTCTGACCCCAAGGTTAATTTTTACATCCTCCTGCTCAGCTCTCATAGATGCCCGATCCTTATGACCAGGGCAGCAAAAAAAGTATTGAGCTAGAATACAGTGAAGCTGTAAGTCAAGAAAGCCTGAAAAAGGAGGTCTGAAGCTGGCGGTGTAAAAGAACTGGAAAGCTCAGAGCAGGGAGACTAGGGTGACTGCTGTTGAGTTGGGATGGGAATAATGGACTGGAAGGTGGTCAGCTGAAAGCATGTAAGACTGGGATACAAAGACAAAAAGAAGATAAGTAATTTATGAATAATTTATGAATTTGAAACAGGATCTTTGAAAAATATAGGAAACACAATTTGAGATCTATAAGCTGCTGAAGCACCAGGGCTATTTCTATCACCTGCAGGTAGATTTTAAAATTTATTCCTGAGAACAGCTATATACATACAGCAGCCACTTTTAAAAGAGACTTAAGCCACTATTAATAGTAAACTTTTGGTTTGGCTGATCTTTAGTATCTGTGTGATATTTATCTTCTGATAAAAGGTTGTGATGATAACACTCCTCAAGTGTCCTAAATAAAGGATTGACCATGTTACTACAATTGAAAAAAAAATACAAACCAACTCTTGTGAGGATGACCACAAAAAATTGTACCCTGTTTTCAGTGTTTACTCAAATGACATGAACTTGAGCAGAACATTTGGTTTACAGACCTCACCATTAGAGAAGGAGGGTTCATAGGTATGACATCTGAGGGATCACCAGAAAGTGAGAATTTAGCCCAGTGAACACTCAGGGAAACTGAAAATCACTTACGTGTACAAAGCTACTTGACCCATATTTTGAGCTGAGATCTGCTGATACAGAATCCACCAAACTAAGCTTCTTAAAGGTATTAAAGAAAAGACAAAGACTTATTTAAAAATTATTTTATAAAACAGCCTCTTGACCTTTCTCACTCTAACCACAAAAATGTCAAGAACAATCATGACTTTTTTTTTTAATTGCCACAAGTATTTTGGTGCTGCCCAAGGGATCACGCCTCCATTACCAACAAAATATTGTCAGGTCTCTCTAGACAGTTCCTGCTGGAATGCTACTTTCAGCAAACATGTAAAATCACAAGACAGTTGAGATTTCTAATCAAAGAATGTAAGCAAATAATATCCTGAATGAAAATACCTGCTTTCATACAAAGAATGCTAGTTGTCTTTATCCAAAGAATGTGTAAATATAATGATTCAGTACTTTGCATCCACTTTCTTTTCTTTGAAAACCATGGTTAATTTTTACAGTTATCTTCTAAAATTAACTGAAAAATCCAGTCCCATAAGGATTGGGCATCTATGAGAGCTGAGCAGAAGGATGTAAAAATAGGATCTGTAACTTTGGCTTTTGACAAAAGCACTTTGGCAAATGTGGATCTCACAGGAAACAGGAGAAATCTAAGAGCAGACTGCAACGCTTCCACATTGCTGCCCTTACTCCTCGTTTATCTTGATACAAAAATTAGATTATGAGCATGCATCAGCCACTTGGGAAGGGCCTGAACGTCAGAAATTGAGGAAAATTGGTCCTATTCAATTTTTCTGACTGACTGTATTCAAAATGATGCCATTACCTCTAGTGTGTGGAAGATGTCTGCTTTTTGTTCTATTTCCTTCCTTTCAATGCAATGAAATGCTCAGGTAAATGGAGATGTGATATGACATCTAAGTATTTTATTTCTAACTGTGACTCTAAGAGAAGCTCTGGATGATATGTTGAAACCACCAAACTATATCGGGGGGAAAAATTAGGGCTGCTAGTACTATGGCAGCTTCTTTGGCTCCACTTTGCAGGATAGGTGGAGTAAGGTTTTCAAATGTGGTCAGTAATTTAGACTTAATTTTTATTTTTTTTTACTCATATAAATATTAGAGGCAAATTCCATCATCACTTCTGGAAATAAATGTTATACATTGTTACCATAATTAGAATGCTTTAAAACAAATGTAAAAGATATTGATCAAATTGACCTTACGGCTGTAATTCTTTCCATGTCACATGAAGTGCCATCAAAAGATTCATGGGCTAATGACCTAGAGGAAACTAAACACTAATGAAATTTCATGTGATGAATTTTGCATGTAATAAATTGAATTATAACAAAAAAATTGCAAATATACTGTTGCCTGGTAAAATATCTGTAGATCTCAGACTTCATTTATCAGACATTGGTACTTAATGTGCTTCACTACTGCAAGGGATGGCACATAACAGTACCAAAATGGGAATATTAATCTCATCTTTCATTAAACACTCATGGCAAAGTGTGAAGACTAAGAAAGCTGCGTGCACACAGATTGTCATGACAGGAGCTGCTCACAGTGCTGGAAAAGACTTGCATGGTATTATTATGATGAAACACAGAAATCTCCTACTATGCTTGAGGGTCACTAAGAATTATGCTGAAAATGAAGCATTTAATCTCAGTGTCAGGAATAAGGCTCTTGTCTATGAAGTACAATACTTTGTGGAGAAAGTGTGTCATTAGTATTCTGGGCAGCTCAGAATTGTCTTAGCCCAAGTAATAGGACATGAGTGCCCTATTCAGATGTGAGATCCAGCTCAGAGCTGTTCAGAAAAGAAGGCTGGATGTTCTCCAGCACCTCTCAGTGCACATGCTCTCCCTGACATTCTCAGACAAGTTGTTGAAATGAACATTAATGCCACAGATGACAAACTCACTGGGTTGTCCAAATCCCAGATGAAATTCCCTCAGCTCCACTGGGGTGTGAGGGAGCAGAATAGAGGCACCTTCAGGTTGCTGACCCAGGATTCAACCCCAAGGCCTTTTCAAGGACAAACTGGGTCAGCCTATCCAGCTCAACGACGGAAGGTACTGGCAAGACTGGGTGGGTGACTTAAGCAGCTAATTGCAAATATTCACTCCCTTTGTGGGCCCAGGATTAATGGAGCAGACGGCAGCAAGGCTGGATGCCAAGAACAGCAATTAAACCAACCTCCCTGAGCAAAGCCAGTGTCACCAAAAATGTGCCACAGTCACAAATGTGTGCTGCTGGAGCAACTCGATTGCTTCCTCTTCTTCACCTCTTCAAATGCTCACATTTGCATGTTATTCCCTGTATAGCACTTACCCTATTAGAGCATAGGAAATCCATGCTGTCTAATAAAAGCTTTAACTACTCCTTACCATGGAAAATATTGCTATTTAATAGCTCAAACATTTAGTGGATTTAGAGTCTTGTTTTTTCCCCCCTTTGTTGCAACTCTTGTGCATGCTCTGATGCTTAGATTCACACAAATAAATCAGTTGATTTATGATGTGTTTTAACCTGTGGATTAGAAAAAGAACTGTTCTTGTGAATCAAAGATCAGGGATATTGATGAGTGCAGCAATTTATGTTCCAGCTGAGAAAATGGCAAGGATCTGCTTAATCTGTTCTTTGAATGATAGCTATAGAAATTTGTTTGCTGACTTCACTGAGAAACTGGAATTGCCTTGTTCTGCTCTTTAAGGAACCAAGGAAGTGGTGGTTGATGTAGATGATAATGGAGTTATTTCCTTGAACTTTGAATGTGATCAGATGTCTCCAGACTCTAAATTCATTTGGTCCAAGAATTATGAACCAATTGAGGATGACACTCGACTGAACATCGATACCAAAGGCGGAAAGTAAGACCCTCGGGGGTAGCAATAGTCTTGTGTTTGAGAGATCTAGACTGTCACAGAAATCCATCCCTTTAATGTATGACCTCAGGAAGAGTTAAAACTGCCTCTGTTACTTGATGGCTACTTCCTGAGAATGCTGTTCTCCAGTAAACCCATACCCAGACCATTTGTAAATTGTAGCTTGCACAGAATGAGTCAGACTTCCTCTGTAGGCACTTCAGTGATGTTTAGGGATGGAGAGAGAAAATCTGTGCCCTGTCACCTTATAACCTGTCAGTCAAGGCAGATGATGATGATGATTATTACAAGTAGTATTCCTATTCCTATTATTATAAATCTCCAAATAATAAAATTATCTGGCTTTTTGCAAAATGCTTTTGCCCTGTAACGCAGCTGTAGTCCTTGGAACTGCTGCAATAAGCAAGGCTTTCTTATGATGGCATCACCATGGCCTGATTTAGTAATTTATATAACATCTCCAAGCCTACTCTGTTTCTCCAGGCTTTTCCCAGAGGAAGACAAGGTGAGTGCACAGGTTCAGCCCATTGAAGGGCCTATGTGCTATCCTAATGATAAAAGCCATATCAAAAGAAACACAGTCATGGCCTGTACCTACAGTATCCTTCCAGGGTCATCAAAGACTTGTCAACATGCCTTTTTTCTTTTGGTACCATCACCATTTGTACCCCACATGGTAGGAGTTACTCTGATTTGTAATTGACAAAGCTGAACATTTGTCTGTTCAGTCATAGAAAAAGCTAACACAAGGCTATCTATGTGTGGTATTATAGACAGAAAGGAGGGGTTTGGTTCAGATGGATTTCACCTTTTCATTACAATGCGCTTTTTTTGTTGCTTTTTTTCCCTTTATAGGTCAAAACTCTCCTTTAAGGATCTTGGAGAAGATGATTTGGGAATTTACTCTTGTATTGTTACAGACACTGATGGAGTTTCATCAAGCTACACAATTGATGAGGAAGGTAGACACAATGCCTACTAAGCATGCCTAGTTTGCTTTCACATCTGTTTTTCCCTGCTGCTGTGTCTCTCGGATCCAAAAAGCATGCACACACCTCATATTACTTCTTTTATGTCTTTTGCAGAAATGAAACGCCTGCTTGCTCTGAGCCATGAACGCCAATTCCCAAGTAAGTGAACCAGTCATGTCTGTAGGGGAGAGCTTTGCGTGCAGTGGGGTATCACAAGCCTGATCTAGTTGAAGATGTCCCTGCTCATAGCAGGGGGCTTGGACTAGGTGACCTTTGAAGGTCCCTTCCAACCCAACCATTCTAGGAGTCAGAGGTCATAAAGCTCCTGCCACCAATCAGGTGAGGAGGTCACTATAGTAATTTTAAGTGAAAGTAGGTTTGGATTGAAAAATTTAAAATTCTTTTTTTTCTCTCCCTCTTTCAGTACATTTGTGTATTACTGATGTTGTTCCCAAACTATTGCAGGCTACCTAATAAGTCTGTATAAGAGGTGGAAAATAAGTATCATATTGGCTTTGCTTTTTCTGCAGAACAGACTTTAATACTCAGCATGCTTGTCCTGATTTGAAAACCAGAATTTGAAAGATTCTCTAATTTTACTCCAACAGAAGCTAACATAAATTTAAGGTTAACAAATTTGGCAAGTGTAGTAAATTCAGCTGTAATGATCTACATGTACAGAATTTTCCTGCGGAAATTCAATCTCTCCCTCTTTCCTGGAACATTTGACAAAATTTGAACATGCTTTCTACTCTTGGGATGGTATTTTTGTCAGTTCCACAGACATTTATGATACCCTGGTAGTAGCACGATTTGGTTATTTTTTTTGAATATTACTTGAATAAATGGGGGAAAAATAATATTGAATTACATAATGGATCTTAATGCACACAACAAGATGAGATCTAAACCTGGTTTCATCCTCTCCAGCAATATTCTCTTCTTTTTCATTCCAGGCACTAAAACTCTTGCCTGCATTTTAAAATCTTCAGCTTAGTGCATACTTAGTACTACTGGCACCTCTTCCAACTCAGCCCACATAGCACCTCTCAGCCCAGCCAATCCTTGGCTACAGAAATGGCCTTTTTGCCTACATCATCTCTCCTTTCCTTCTTCATCTTCTCATCAGCTCTACTCTTCTCTCTGTACTCTATCTCCTTTTGATAGCTTCATGACAGCCCAGACAAATCCTTGTTTACTCCTGCTCCTCCCAATTATCTTCTCCTAGTTATATTTTCACATCAGTCATCACAAAACCTTGCTGCTGTCACATGACCTTACTTGCCCTGACCCTTCCCTTCCGAGGACTCTTCCATGCTTTGAGTTCACTACCAACATCACAAAATAAGCTCCTCTGGACACAGATCATATCATCCTTTTTGCACTGTATTAGGTAACAGCACACACATAGTTGTGCATGAGCTTCCAGAAGGCACAGGCAGAAAAGGGAGATCACTGCAGAAAATATCCCTAAGGAGGAAACTGTCTCATATGCTTTGGCCACTCTAGGTCTTTGTGTACACTTCAAGAAAAATATATATTACAACTAGGGGTTAAGATTCAGCTGTTTGTGCTTCTGAGCAGCAATTAATAGAACTTCTGCTTAGAAACACATGCAGCCAGTGACTCCATGGGAAAATGGATTGCTTGAATAACAGCCTTACAGAATACAACTATGTATGGGTACCACAGTGTGTTGGTATGAGGTAAAAGAAACTCTTCCAACTCCTCAATTTAGCAGCTGCCCGAGGACTGCCTGAAAAGAGCTGCCAGTAATTTGTGATGCTATACAAATAGGATGTAAAACCACTGGAAAATGTCTAAAATAGCTATTGGTGCTTAGGGAAATATTTTAAATAAGACTTTTGCTCATGGCAGACTGTAAGGCAAATTTGTCCAGTTCCTTTAGGCTGAGAAGTGATCAGACTTTTCTTCAAAAAGTAATCCTTTTGCATCCTTTCAGCCATTTATTTAACAGCTGCTGAGATACTTTCCTCTCTTCCATGTTAGACTAAGATATTCTTAGTTAATAACAGGCAAGCCAAGTGGGGACTTAAAATTGCTGTAGAGCTGACAGTGAGACAAAAGCAGTGCAGCCTGATGTCTATTCACACTCCCACTTGCTTCCTGTACCATTTCAGTTGCTTTGTTTTAAGAAATTATGCAAGCCCTGAGATTCCTTCTGTTTCTCTCACAAAAGTGATGTGCTGGGTGAGGAAGGCTCACACGGACCATTGGCACAGCAGGGACACTCTTCCATGGGGTTGTCTTTGCCCCACTCCCTCATAGCAATGCTGCCTTTCCAGGCTCCAGGCTTCTCTGGTTAAGCAGGTGACTTTTCCATAATTCTCTTAGTTTCCCTGTGACTGTTGCCTCACCTCCCAGGAGCTTTGTTTTTATCAGAGGCAGACCCTGTGCCACCTGGGCTCTAAAAACACACAAGTGGATGTGGGGTGTGGGAGGGAGAAGGAGTGAGTGTGGTAAAGAAACAGCTGAGAGGTCCTCACCCCCTAAGTCTGGCAGTGAGGTGGGATGGCAGCTGTGCTCCAGAAGGCACCCCAGTCATTTGGAACAGTGCCAATAGCAGGAGGAGAGACATCAGGCACTACTGTGGTCCCAGTCCTCTCCTGCTGCAGCTGAGCCTCTGCATACACCGACCTAAAGAAACCAGCCTGCCCAGGGAGGTGCTACCAGACTGTATCATCATGTGCTCTGCAACGTGTTTGTGCACTGTCCTCAGCTGTTCCCTGCTACACCCCAGCAATGCAGACTTTACCCTACTGAGGAAGCAGAGCTTGGGGGAAGAGTTCACACACAGTAGCACACATAATCCTGAGAATATGACTTTTACTGAGAATCTGCACATCCACCAAGACAGATAACACGATGGAAGTCAATGAGATGAGCAATATGCCCCAATATCAGAGTCTAACTACTCATGCTTAATGTTGCTGATTGTGGTGTCTTAAAGAAAAGCTACATTGAAAGCAAGCCAAGAACTGTTACTAACAGAAACTAACTAAATAAGAGGTTACCTATGGTTTAGTACACAATTTCTACTTTTTTTTTTTTTCCTGCTGACACAGTGAATTGGTTTAAATGTGGGGGTTTCTGTTATTTATAGGAAAACAAAATGTACTGGGGAGACTGACTGGAATACTTGGTGAATTCTGGAGATGGAGGTTCCACTCAGTAGAGGCTCAAAGTGTTTACAAAAATCTCCCAACCTACAGCTCAGCAACTGACTTTCTGTTCTGGCTTTGTGCTTGGAGATTTGTTTGTGTTTTGTTTTTTCCCCTCTGAGTCAGTTCACTGTCTTACAGTAATATTATTAGACAACTCATTAAACATGGGTCTGCACCATACAGACTCATGTAATGCTGCACAGATACTTGAAGTTTGCATTTGTTTTAGAATGGAGCATAATTCAAATCTTGAACACTTTTAGTTTGGGCAGACCTTGTGACTGAAGGATCAAAAGACTTAATCTCATCTGTCATTCTATGCATATGTGGGTGGAGAGGCATTCTGCCTGTGTGAAGAGCTGTTATGTGCCAGTTACCTTGCATACAGTATTCAAGGATGGAAGGATTAAGTGGTTTTCTGGTTGCAGCAGAGAATAGTTGTTGGGGCACAGGCAAAATATATGCATCATTCCTTTCTTTCTTCTTTGTAGCTGTCCCACTTATCTCTGAGTTGGCAGTGGAAATCTTGGAAAAAGGAGAAGTGAGATTCTGGCTGCAAGCTGAAAAACTGTCTGGCAATGCAAAAGCCAACTTTGTATTTAATGATAAGGAGATTTTCAATGGAGAGGTAAGGCTTTTCACTGCTTACATGTGTTTGCATTTTCATGAGTATCAATGAGGATTGGTGTGTCTATCTTCAGTATACTTCCAACTAGTGTTCCACTCTGATGCATTTTCATGAGAAATAGCATGTGTTATGGAAAGCATGATTAGAAAGATTTTATCCACAGTTCTGAGCTTCAGATGAATTCTACTGGATGCATTTTATAAAGGAAAGTTATACACCTTCCTGCCACTTTTGTGAGTACCACATGTTCTATTAACTGTGGTCTTCAAGGGATCACTGCAATCGCCCAGAGTCCTGCTACCTCCTTAATCTACAGCCCTCAAGTACCCTTGTTCTCACCTCTCTTTGTGGTTTGAAGGAATTTATTACATCACAGCAAAATTCCGAAGTGGTTGTAGCTTTTTCCAGCAGCAGGACTTGTTACCCTCAAAGATAGCACATGGCATGATTTTCTTGCAACACTGGGATCAGATAGAAGGCAGAGATGGAGCATTCTAGACATAACCTTGTGAAATATAATCACCCTCAAAGAACGCATTATTCTGAAGACATGCAAATCTAAACCTTTGTAATGAAAAAGAACATAGTACTCACTGTGCAACAGGCATGTCATGTGCTTATACAGCATCAATAAATGAACAGATTTATTTGGTTATACAATTGGAGCTGGAGCTGGAGATAGTGAGTCTAGAATAGAATAGGGATTTGAACAAATAGGAACCTGAAGAAGTGGGAATCCAAATAAAGAAAACAAAATTTATCCTAAAGAGACCATTATAACACTTCACAAATACTTTCTGTCTATGACATGTATTAATTGTTGCTTTACTTTCCACTCCTGCAGAAATATAAAATGAAGGTGGACCGCAATACCGGCCTTGTTGAAATGATTATGGATAAACTTGAGGAAAAGGATGAAGGCACTTACACCTTCCAGCTGCAGGATGGAAAAGCAACCAATCAATCTAGTCTTGTCCTCATTGGTGATGGTAGGCTAATCTGTATTACGCAGTGGGCTGGAAAAATTATGCCAAAGTTACCTCAGTTGTCATCTTCACTTTTCACTTTTTTCAACTGGTTTTCAACACTAATAGACCTTCCAGTTTTTGTATGTCACAGTTTTGCCTGTCTCCTACAGGACAGGGCATGTGTGAGAACTGAAATTTTTAAAGTGATGGAAGGAAGGGGAATTGTTACAGAAATGTAAAATACTGCAGCATGTCATGGTTTGCTTTCCTCTGGGTGGAATGAAAATTTCCCATATAAAAAGCCCATTCAGCTGGGAAGAAGTAGCTGCACCTGTTAGAGCTCAAGCAGCTGCTGACTCTGCTGCCTCTCATTTGCCTTCCAACCAAGAGCTGTATGGTTGGAAATTGCACGTCATCAGACAGGACATATTAAACTCCTGATGACTGCAAGCAGCCAGGAAAGTTGAGTTAGCCATAATTAGCTTCTGACACTCTTGAATGTTCAGTGAAAACGTGATCCTATGGCCAGATTCTCACTGACATCCAAGGGACAGAGTTAGACTGAACTGTTACAGTGACATTCAGCATTGTACAAATAGTCCATAAAGTTTGACTTTGTTATTTCTTACTGGTTCTAATTCCTAGTATTCAAGAAGCTACGGGATGAAGCAGATTTCCAGAGAAAAGAGTGGCACAGGAAACAAGGTGATAATATGAATACTTATAAGAATCACATATGTGTTAGTCTGTTAAGAGGTTTTCTTATATTTATATATATTAATTTGAAATACATGGGATTTTTTGTGTTACGTGGTTATTTCTGAAGCAGAAATACAAAACATAAAACCACATTAAAATATAACAATATTCTTGTCAAATAAAATACATCTGTCTTTCATTTTGCATCATGAAAACCATTGATGTGACCTTTAAAAATATACCTGTAATTTCAAACAGGTCCTCATTTTGTGGATAAACTGGGATGGGAAGTTACCGATGAGTGTAATGTGATGTTGAAATGTAAGGTAAGGGGCAAGGAAAACCCTGAGTAAAATGTTCAGAGTGCATTGGCCTAGAACTGCCTAGATGGTGAGGATGGGAAGGGACTAAAGACGTGCTCTTTGCTTTTGTACTCCCAGCTGCATGTTGGATGTGGCAGTGCCTATAAAGGTTAATGCTGCTGAGGTGACAGCTCATTGCATGTGACAAAATGTGTTGGAAAACAGCTTGAATTTCTTTCTTCTGGTCTATCAGTCACTGACTCAGAGAAAGGCACCTGAAAAGGAATGACAAGTCTTTGTAAATCCAGGGGTTTACTCATTTTTGGCCTGTTTATGCATGTAGAAATTGCCTGGGCAGGATCAACTCATTCCCTAGTGTCCTTTTCTCTCTCTTTGCATCCCTGTTGTTTTCCCTCTTGCCTCCTTCCTTTTAAAATGGAGATCTGCAATCAGGTTGTAAAGCTTGCTGTTCTTCTGTGAGAGACCTGAACATGCTAACCCATGGAACAAGCTAACCCAAATTACAACCCCAAGCTCCCCTGCTCAGATGAATAATTGCAATGTGGTTTTCATCCATTTTAGGTGGCTAATATTAAGAAGGAAACACACATTGTGTGGTACAAAGATGACAGGGAGATAATGGTAGATGAAGAACATGACTTTAAGGATGGTGTGTGTACTCTGCTGATATCAGAGGTGAGTGACTGTCTTCATTAGCCCTCAGCTGAATTTAATGTTCAGATGAATTGTATGATCTAATCTGGTACGCCAGCCGAACAATTGAAAAAGGAAGTGGGTTTTAAAAATGGAAAAGCTCACAAGGCATCTGTGTTTTCACTAAAGCAAATGTCTGTCTGTAACTGCTTGTTCAGATTTTCAGGAAATGATGACAGAAGAGATAATAAGCTTGTCACTTCCTTTGCATGTCAATTTAGCAACAGATTGAGACCACATTTCCGTTCTGAATAGCATTTGGACAGTGATTGTCACTCAGGCCTTCAGAGTCACCAGAGGGGTCTTGCTCATACCCAGCCTTGCTGCAGATTTGGGGTAGGACAAGGTCCTGCACACCAGGGCCTCCTGCCAAAGCCCATCCCACCACCCCTGCCAGGAATGAGGCAGCTGGGGTACATGAGGGCAGCCCCAGGCATCAGGTACCTGCCTGGGGACAGGGATGGGATATCACCTGGGTTCACAAGAAAAATCTAGATCTTTCTACAGTACCTGTTCTGAAAACTGGTTTTATCATTACAATATTGCAGTTTTCTAAGAAAGATGCTGGCACTTACGAAGTCATACTGAAGGACGACAGAGGAAAGGACACCAGTGAGCTAAAGCTCAAGGACACAGGTCAGAGTCTGGCTGTGGTCAGCCACACCAGCAGATACCCTGACTGAAGTGGCTTCAGGGTAAAACAGGCACATGTTGCCTTCCTGTGGCTTTGTTCCTCATGCATACAAGATCATCTGATTAGAAAAACTGAGTTTTTTCAGTGCAAATAACATTTGAATATGGCTTATTGCATCTGGATTCTGTATAATCTTGGGACCGTACAGTGTTTAATGCTAAGCAAAATGATTATAGATTTCCTCAGGGAGCCATCAATGAGCCTACAAGTATAGAAAAAAATTACAGAACAAGATAATTTAAAAATATTTTTATTATATTTTGCCAATTACTTAGAGGCCTTTCCACTTACTGTGATTACTATACTCTTAACATTTCACTCCTATCCATTAGAATATATATACATGGGTTAGCATTCTGGCTGAATAGTGTCATTTAGGAAAAAAAAACCAAAATCATCTTGTTCAGCTGCAGCAGTATTCACCAAGGCTGCACTTAAAGTCTGAAAACTGTAAAATAGCAGGCAACATTTCTGCATTACTCAGATTTCTAATATGCTTGAAAAGGTAGCTTTTTCAAAGACTGGTTTTTCAAACCTTCCGGGGAGAATATTTCAGAGCCAGTACTTGTCCTACTGTTGACTGTGCTTGAACTGCAGATACAGAGTCTTAGTCTCTGGATTTTATTTCCACAGCTTTTGCAGAGCTGATGAATGAAGTATGCAGAAAGATTGGTAAGCACTTAATTCTTTTTCCGAATGAATGATTCATTGTGGCACTCAATGAATGGCTGTATGGCTGCATAAAACCATGTGCTCTTCTTTCAGCTTTGTCTGCAACAGACCTGAAAATCCAGAGCACAGCTGAGGGTATCAGACTGTACTCCTATGTTAATTATTATGTGGAAGATTTGAGAGTAGGCTGGGTGCACAAGTAAGTACACAAGAGTTTTGCAAAACCCAATGCAATTTTGGTTTCACAGATTCAGAAAGAACCTGGATATGCAAGAGAGATGATGCCCAGGTTTCCTCTCCTCATGAGTCCTTACTTCATATGAGTTTGTTTCAGTCAATTACATTCATAGGAAATCACCTGGAGAGTCAGGTGTGGTGGTTCCAGGCCCTGCTGTTGTTTCTCCATGAAAGACAGTCCCATGCCACAGGATGCCAGCAGGATGGTGCTGCTTCAGAGCACTTCCCACCCCCCAGAGGGAGCTTCATCTTTCCCTGACTCAGTTTTAAGGAGTGATGCAAATATAACCTGAGAGACTGTCAGGCTTCAGAAGAGGCCAGCACCACGGGTTCAGAGATACCTGCCCTGGAGGTCTGCTTGTCTAGAAGCCACAATTCAGTGCAACTGGGACAAGCAAGCATATCCTCTTCATGCATGGCTTCATTTTTAGGAGGCAAAGCAAATTCCAGCATGTGCCCAGGGCAGTAAAATCCAGACAACCCCTGCTGCGAGTACTCCAAACCTAACCAAGACAGACAGAAGAACTGAGATTTTAAAATAGATTTTGAATGCCCAGCTCCACATAAAATTAATGGGAGTTGCACATCCAAATCTATGAGACAGCTTTGAGTTCTCAGCCAGCACAAACAACTTGCATTGGAAAACCCAGAGAAGTAAGCAAGAGAAGTACACAACTTAGATCACTTCAAATCCATTATTACTGTTCTTGCTGTTTCACCTCCTGTGGACATGGTAGTAGTTTGTATGATGGAATCTGAATTATTGATCTCTCAATAAAACTCATGTAACTGAGGCACAGAAGACCCAGGATGTGCTGTACCAGGCTTGCTGTAATTATTGTCACTGATATTAAACAGCACCCTGTCAGAGAAATTAAAACAATTTGAGGCCTTCTTGTTTCTTGGCACACATTTTGACCTGGTATCATCAAAAGTCCCAAGTATTTCAAATAAGAGCAAGAGAATATTCTGGGGTTTTTTCACCCCTCTCTTTTTCTCTCTTTTCTCTATTTCATTTTTAGAAACTTGTTTCATCTTGAAGCATGTCAAATTAATCTAGGGAAAAAAATATTTTTTTCCCTCCGGTGCATTCAAAATTATCAGTTTAAAGATAACAAGGAAATGAGTAGCTTATTTGACAGATATCTTTTGCCTCATCCAGGGAAATTAACTGCTTAGCTAGGAAGCTAAGAAATTGATTTCGGGGAGAGGGAGGGCGATGTTGGGTTTTTGGTTTTTTTGTTTTGTTTTATGGTTTTTTAATGGAAGAATATATGCTTAGGTCAAAGTGTGTTTAAATTCCAAACATAGCAGAGCATCAGAAACCATTCCAACAGGGCAAACACCATTTCTGACAACAGCCCTGTATACTTCTGTTTAGCCCAAGCAGAAATAAACCTATGGTAAAAAGAGAGCAGCAATACTTGTGGATGCCTGGGCTACCCTTCAGAGATGTGGCTTTTACACTTGTACAGCTTTTCTATGGCTCAGGTCATAGAAGCTCTGCAAGCTCTGAGGACAGCTGGACCTTGAACAGGGAAAGGCTGTCACACTGATTCTGCCCAGCTGGCTCCCAACTCCAGCAAGGATTTGACTTCAAAGGTTTCAGAATATGGTGGCATACCACAGCATCTTGGAAATCATTTAGTAACTCCAGATGTGCTCAGTGACTCAGCATGAGCAAATCCTTTATATGCCCCAGTAAAACTAAAAGGTAACATTGTTTTGTACTTTTCAGTGATACCCAGATTAAGTTCACAGACCGAATGAGGACTGGTGTCACTGGGGAGCAGATCTGGCTGCAGATCAATGAGCCAACTCCACAGGACAAAGGCAGATACACAATGGAACTCTTTGATGGCAACACAACACACAAAAAGACAGTGGATCTTTCTGGACAAGGTAGGCCATTCCCTCTGCTAACATCATTGGGCAGATGATGTGGGCAGTGTGCTGTGGGAGCATGGGAGCATCTCCAGCCGGAGTTTGCTACAGACTTGTCATGCTTTGGGGTCTGTGTGTGCACCCACCAGTCTGGCATTTTTTGTAGGGACTTTGACAACCAAGCATGACAGAGTTAAGAAGCATTTTTGGACAATACTCTTGGGCACACCATGTAACTCTTGGAGATGGTGCTGTGCAGGATCAGGAGTTGGACTTGGAACCCTTGTGAGTTCCTTCCAACTCAGCTTACTCTGTGATTCTGTGATTTGTTCTCCCCAACCCATGCCATTTGTTCTCCCCTACCTGTGCTCTCAAGTAATAAAATACAAACCGCTCTTTTCTATTCCAAATACCCACTTACAGTCTGCCTGCTGAGATGCCAGCCCAGTTTCTGAGCTATTTTACAAAACCCCTTGTGTTGCTGGCATTGATTGGCAGTTTTAAATATGAATTGTAGCACTGAATGCCTTCTGTGTGTCTCTCCTCCAAGAAATATTTGAAGGAGGAAGTGAGGGACTAGTTTGTTCTGATACTTTCCTACCATATTTCTTTGATGAGTGTAATAAAACTCCTTGTTCTTCAGAGATGCCAAGACCTCTCATTAGCATGAGGAAGGACTGTTAGGGGAACAATTTGGATTGACTGTTGGAAGCTTTTACTCTGAGAGACCTCTCAGATCCTAGAGAACAGATTAACTCCTTCCAAACTGCTCTTTCCATTCCCAGCTGTTCCCACCCCTAAAGCTTCACTTTTTGTTTGCAAGCTCAAGGGCGATAACATTTTAATCATCTCCATGCGACTCCTTCTGTACTCCATTTCCACTTTCTAGGAAAATACTTTTCTTCTTCCCTTTCAAAGCAGGAGAGGTTGACCTCCCACTTGATGGCAGCTTAGCCTGAATTTACAAAGGAGACAACAATTTGTTGTTCACTTTGCTCGTAGCCATCCGTGTGATGCTTCAAGCAGAAAAATTCTTGGGAAATCGTATCTATTGCATTCCATAAACCAGTGGTCTCTGAAGTGGGTGTGTGCAAAATGACCTGGTGTGCTTTACTGGGATGGCAGGAAGAATACACTAGAACTTCACATCTACATAATCTATAAGTAAATATAGGGAGCGCGTGCTCAAAGTAATTTTAGATAGGGATGTATAATATAAGAAGTTTGGAGGATCACTGCCATAATCTCTCATTTAGGTGATATATTGTGCATTTCCTCCTCTCTTTTGTGAAATTACTTCAACCTACTACTTTCTTGCCCTCTGTCTTGAAGCCTGACTTCTGGAAGAAAAATTGTGTTTATGCATTCATATATATACATAGCAGCTGCCATATGCCAGATGGCCTTTATCAGTTGAACCCTTCAGCATTTTAGAGTTTACACAATACACATGCATGCATTTTAAATTTTACATTTTAAATTTTATTACATCTACATTTTAAATTTATTAATTTAAATTTAAACTTGTGTGATTAACTATCTCTAAACCTACTTTTTTCCTCTTTACAAAGCATTTGATGAAGCCTTTGCTGAGTTCCAGAGACTAAAGTAAGTGTTATGCCATCTAAATACAGTAATGGCAGCCATAAAATTATAACAGTATTTGTTTGTTTGTGCTGGAGATAACTTTATCTTATGAAACAAGTCCTAGTCATACAGAAGCCCGTAGGAGTTTTGCATGTGACTTCTTTGGTGCAACTCTTATATAACAGTCAGGTAGCAAAGAAAAAGCTCTATTGCCAAGCAATGAAAGGGATTTTCCTTAATGGATTAAAGGCAGTTAAAAAGATAATCTGTTTTTCAATCACTGTAAGTAAACCTTAACTGAAATTGGACTTTCCCTTTGTTTCTTTCAACTCCAGGCAAGCTGCGATTGCAGAGAAAAGTAAGTAGGCCTTCTTTGACAAAGCTTGCAATAAACTGTTTATGAAGCTTTTCTTCCTCTCCAGGAAGGTTGTGTGTTGGGAAAGAGAGGGCATGTAGGCATGTTGTATATGCATGTGCTCATTCTAAAATGAGTTTGTCCTTACACCAAGGTGAAGTAAGTGGCCCTTTGTTGATTCAACATTTAACATAATAATTGATTGTACTTTGCAGCTAATCATATTATTCTTATGGGTTATGTTGACTTTTCTCATCTTAGCTCCTGTTCTCAATGTCAGTTAGCCTTCTCTAAAAAATAACTTTATTGCTGGGATCTCTCATGCATGTTTTCTGCACAAAAGTCTGTTTGTTTTCAAAATGGAGAAAATAATTTGGCTCATTTTGAATGCTCTAAAATGTCAAATGGCTCTGCATTACTCACAGAAATGGGTGAGAAAGCAACAGTAGCTTTTTAATTTCTTAGAATCTCCTCACACTTCTGCCTGTATGTCAATTCCAACAGAGCAACTAAAACAGAAGTATTAACTACTTAAGGAGTAAGTTATTAGACTTCAACTTGAATTATTAAACTCATTATCCTCCCTACTTTCAGAAGAAGCCATGGAAAAATGAACTGTTCCACTGCAAACGACTTTTAAACCTGCATAAAAATGAGGGCAGAACTGGAATTTGAAAAGTTATTTGAGAAAAATGCCTAGAGAGATAGAGCAGGGCTTGGATATGAAGAGTAACTCCCACAAGTCCCAGCTGAGACAGTGCAAAGGGGCCAGCGATTGCCCTGACCTTTAATTTCTGACCCTGGACTATCTGTAAAGGCACTGACATGTTAACTGTCAGAACACAGTCCCTTTCCTGGTCTCCTAAGGCTGTTATCTCTGTGCTCCAGAGCACATCTTTTACAGAACAGACTGGAGGGGAACATTCTGTACAGTCATTTCCTTCCTCTGCCAGGCTCCACCCAGACATGTAACGAACAAAATCCATATTCCAGGACCAGTGCACTAAAGCCTGCATGTGATTGGCTTATTTGTGTTTGTGTAAGATTTCTATGGGACTTTTGAGTTTAAAACTAGATCAATCAAGTGTCAGTCTCATTTGCACAGAGATACACTCAAGTGATGGAACTTCACTGTTGCCACTGAGACTGAAGTCTGTCTTTGTGTCTAGATTAAAAGCCGATCTCCAGCACTTCACCAGGTGTCATTCATTTCTCTTTGGACAACCAACATTTTTAGTTTACTACAGTAAAATAATTGTGCACCAGATCTCAAAAATCTTTTTTGTGCACTCAGAATTAAAGCTGAATTGATGTCAAAGTCTGCAGGACACAGCACATGTACTTTAATTCCTCTCTGTAAGTGATTGACAGCAACTATTAACACATCTTTTGCTGTGAATTCAACATTTTTTTGAAGCCCAAATGGTGTGCTAAAAATGCTGGATAGTTTTCTGCTAGCACAGATATCAGAGACAAGTTGTACATAAATAAGACAAAAGGAAAGAACTAGAAGAGAAACAGAATCCAGCACACAGTTGATTTTGAGACACTAAAGAAAATTACTCTTCTTTATTTCCAGATCGTGCACGGGTACTTGGAGGTTTGCCCGATGTCGTCACCATCCAGGAGGGCAAGGTACAGTAAATTAACTGAAGCTTTACACAACATCCCAACACCTTGAATGTCTTTCAATGATGGGAAGACATTCACCTTTTTTTTTTTTATTTTTTTAAGATGCCATCTTTAAAATCTGCTACATTATTTATTCATCCCCTGCCTTCTGTACAGAATTCAATGGACTTGCACAGATGGTTTATGTATTCAGGGCAGTGTCTTTTCTTAAGAACAAGATAAAAGTGAGATGACAATGTGAGTTGGGACTAAAACTCCTTATATAACCAGCTCTTTAAAAATTCATGCACAGGTTTCACAGTTAGATTTTTTTTTCCTTGTAACAGGGCATCAGGAAAGTTTAACTCTTTTTTTCACATGGGAGCCAGTCATTCTATGCCTTCTGCAGTTAACTTCCTTGCAACATGGCATGGTACTTACAACTGTAGAGGCTGGCTTTTAAATGGTGTAAAAGTAGTAAACCACAATAACGCAACTCTCATCCAGCCAAGAGGAGAAAAAATTCTCTATTTCATCAGGGTAAAGGAGAAGGAAATCAAAATAAGTCACTGGTGTTACACTAGATTATATTAGGAGAATTTAGCTGAAAGATTATGGTAAGGCACTCCCAGAGAAACATCCATTCTTGAGCACAGAACAGATGACCCAGGAAGTGAGTTCTCAGTCTCACAACCTTTTCCCAGCCCATTGCTGCTACAACTTGCTTTTTAATAGTACTGAGACCAAGAGGTGCCTGCTCTTCACTTCTTGATGCTCTGCCACAAATAAGTTTCTCTTCCCAGTGAGTGTGAACAGTGAAATAGGGCATGTGAATGTCACTGAAAACCTGTAATGTGACAACTACAGTAAGGCAGCTTCCTGGTATTCATGGCATTATATGTCAGTAGGTCAGCTGGGTCAAAAGAACTTGATTATAAGCTCAGCAGAAGTGTTAAGATTCTAAAATCTTATTCTGAAACGCTTAACAAGGTGAGATATAGCCAACAAGATTGTTGACTGCAGCAGTTCTGGGAAAATCAAGTATGTTGACATTACAGAATAAAATTCTCTAACAGATTTATCAGCTTGAGAAATGCTGCGAAGTAAGAAGAACTCGTGTGAGCATTGTAACTGTAGATAGAAGACACAAAGGAACAGAATGAACTCGCAGATTCTCAGCTAATCAGTACTTGGAGGCGTGATTCTCATAATGCCTTGGCAAGGTGTAAACTTGGGTGTAAGCGATTACCAGTTTTAAGCTTTCAGCCACAAGAGAGTTGATATGAACTTGTGTATGAGTTCACTGAAGCAAAATGTGTAGTGTTTATAAAACCGATTTGTAAAAAAAGGAGTTGCAAAATCTCACCCAGACACATGTTGTCCTTGACAGCAAGGACATGTGTAACATTTGAATACACAGCTGAAATACTCCCAGAACTCGAGACAAGTATCCTTGACCTTATGTTTCTTGCTTCAGTAGAGGATCATTTTGAGTGGGACAGAGAGTGATCAGGGAAAACAGAGCTGGTTTGGGTGGTGTTGGCTCATCTGTCTGTTGTTTGCATATATGCTGGAGACAGGAGAATGCAATTCTCTGTTGTGTAACTCATGCAAATTGCACAACCACTGAGGATTTTGTAAAACAGCAAATGAGGTAGCAGAGGTCTGACAAGCTTTGATTGTGAATTCTATTGCCACCATAACCACAGACCTATAGGAACAGATTGGTATCCTGAGATTGAACTTCCAAGCATATGCATATCTCAAATTTAAACTTAACATTGGGATTGTGATGCTATTTACTAGCTTTTAGTGAACTGAAGGGCATGGGTGAGAACGAATGAACCAATTTTTACTGAGTGTTAATCAAATAGCATTCCAGATGGCCTAAGAGGCTTCCACTGATGGACATAAATGCTCCTCAGCAGTGTGGTATAATTGGAAAAGGCTAAGTGTCAGTTCACATTAGGGAGGAATCTGACTTGACAGAGAATGCTAGCATAAGTTTTGTGTCCAGCCACCTAAGTTAAGTGGCTGTTTTAATAAAGGCCTGTAAATGAGTGAAGAGGTTTAGGATTCTGACAGGCACTTTCAGACATGGAAGCAACATGTAACATCCTTCTGCCCACCAACTCACTATTCCACCCTTCTGCCAGGTGTGTAGATCCTCACTGATAGGCTGGAAGAAGGGAGCAGATTGCCTTGACTGAACTGCTTCGATCCACTCACCAAACCATCCACAACTCTCACTCTGTGCTAATATGAAAAAAGAATGGCAACACTTGAAATACAATGACACTTTTTTTTCTCTGCCTCCTGTACTACCCTACTCATGATAATCTGCAGTAAAAGGCAGAAGAGGTAGTGAGGGGCACAAAGAACTTGCAGCTGCTGGTTGCTTCAAGTGGCCATGCTTCAATGCCCTGGGCCCACGAGTATAGGGCACACTTTTTTTACCATAATGGTATCAGGTTGAACACAGTATTATAATCAAGGATTTCAGTGAGTAATACATATATGCATTAGTAAAGACAATCTCTTGCCAAAAGGACATAAATCTGAAACAGATAGGTGCAGTCACAGTGAACAATAATTTCTTCTTGGCTATGGAATTACCTTCCAGAAAACCAAAGATCTCACCAACTACACAGTGAATTATAAGACACGTCTCTGCACATTAGTAGAGATAGAGTTGGGAACATCAAGAGAATCACTGATATCAAATAGGAGCTAGTGATGCAAGGTTAAGGAAAATGCAGCTATTTTAAGGAATTATTCAGAAGAAGAAAATAATCATCACTGCTGCTTCAATCTTTTTGAATTATGGAGCATGACACCGCTTCAAACACCCCAGCTTTGAATGATGTCACTAATGGAGCTGTGTGGACATGGACATCAGCTCATTAGCACTGTGATAGGGTGGCAGCTGGAGCCATTTGGTGATGAGCTCTTGCTTGCTTGAGAATCAGAAGACCATAATGAAATATTGAGCACTTGAAGGAGTGAAGGCTGAGAGCATATTTGTATCCAGAGTGATAAGGAAGAGGGGGAAACGTAAAACCTCTTGTTTCCCACTTGTTTTTCAAAGAGATGGACTGATAAGGCAATCAAAACCACACTCACATGAGTGGGCAAAGAGAGAAGGGAGCCAACAGCCCCATGTGGTCACCAGCTGTAGGTGCTGCAGGAAATCAGATAGAGGCCATTTCCACCATGCCATAACCACCTCTCACTTGGAATCTGCCCTCTTTCAGTACCAAGAATTACATGTTGGTGATAGAGGAAAGACTTCCCCTTCCCTTTTGCTCTCATTTTGGTCCTTAGGTTGGGCATTTTTATTTATATTTTGTTCCCAGAGATATCAACACCTTCCACTTTTATAGAGGTATCAATTTTTTCTGTCCACTCATTTCAACAGCCTTCCAGGCATCTCTCTTCTGTCCCATCTTCCACAATCACACTACCAGATAAAAAGCAGTGAGTTGGAGGGAAGGCTGGAAGAGACACTTGATTCCAGTCAAGTGAAATCTTGTTTACTCTTTATCTATCATTTAGTCCATTCCTAGTGAACCACTGAAGACCATTTTCTTTGCAGTGATGGTTCCTCAATTTCCAGTCCAGTTCGATTCCCCTTTAAATGGCATTTTAAATTTAGACCAATATCTAATACTTACATATAAATAAACTCCTTCCTAAATAAAGCTCCAGAGAATGGCCTATGTATCATTGAATTGTCATGTGATTTTTTTTCATATTTGATTCTCTACGTGATACTCTTGCAAATATTTCTGAGAAGACTGCCATAGCACTGTGACTGGAGGAAGTGATCATTTACATGTATCAATATCTCCCAAAAATTAATATCTTAGCTGACAAGAAAAAAAAGAAGGCCTGTACAAAATGTGCCCAAGAGACTCACCAGCCCACTGAAGGTAGAAAAAGCTGCCAGTGACCTCTCCAACAGTATGATTCTCTAACAGTGAAGATACCTCCTACAGGCTGATGGGACTGAACTCAGTCCCTTAGGAACAGTACTAACAGCAAAGGGAAATGCTTGCATGAACACCAAAGAATGAGTAAAGATTGTATTGATTTCGGGTAAAAATAGTTTTACAGAAGTGCACAACACACTTCAAGTCTGTTAGAAGAGCTGTCAGGGCATAGTTTAAAAGGATCCCAAATTAAACAAAATATTTCAGCGCCACTTTGTTCTTAGTTACCAAAAAAAGCAGGCACATTTACGGGATATATCTATATCTATAGATATAGATATAGATATAGATATACAGAGTTTAATGTGAAGAAAGCCATTTGACGGTTCATTAAAATCTCATTTCAGGTCTAACACATGCCGATAATATCTAATTTTATATTAAAAAAATACGCAGGAAGAAACCTCTACTAGTGCTTATGAGGGTAGAGAAGAAGGTCCATAAAATATTGAAAGGTTTTAATGGCATTTTGAATTAACTGAGTTCCTTCTTTTCTTCTATGATAGAGAAGAGAGACATAAATTATTGATCACTGATGATGGTATGCATCCCTTTACTAACAGCAGGAAGCTAAATGGGAAGTTGGAATATTTGGAGAGTAAGGCATCAAAAAACACAGCAAATATTTACTGACTCATAATTCCTTTGTACTTTTCCTATAGGCACTTAATCTTTCTTGCACTGTCTGGGGAGATCCCACCCCAGAGGTCTCATGGCTGAAGAATGAAAAATCATTTGTATCAGATGCCAACTGCATCCTGAAGTTTGAATCTGGAAAAAATGTCAGCTTTTCCATTTCTACTGTGTCCACACAAGACTCTGGGAAATACAGCATTGTGGTGAAGAACAAGTATGGTACAGAGACCAGTGATGTCACTGTAAGTGTGTACATACCTGAGGAAGAGAGAGAGCCTGAGCCAGAGAAAAAGCAGTAGGGTAAAATGAAAGTGTGAATTTAAGTCTAGGAGACAGAAGCACAGAGGAGGTTTTGGATGTTAGGCTGATATAATCCATGTGTGTAAATGGCTTTCTGCTTTAGCAGGCAGCCTTGGATTTTTCCATTCACTTCACATTTGCCTCTAACACACTTACTTATGCCAGGGAAAACAGGGCCTTTCCTAAATGTGTTCTTACTGCTAACTTTACAGAAATTAATTGTAGCATTTTAAGCAAGGTCAAGTGCATGCTGTCTGTAAACACATGCCCACCATTTTACCCTCTTCCTGGAGCATCTGGAAGGAAAGGTTCAAGAATTGTTTCAGTGGAAGCAACTAATGAAGCAGATGGAAAGATCAAAAATGATCATGGCGTATTTGAGTAACAGTTAGGATTTTTTCCAGCTTTGGTAAAACCGCATAAATGGAATGTGTTAGTTCACCAAGAAAGGATTGCTGGTTTTTGTCTGTGTTAAGGCCCCTTTGTATTGCTGTGGTAATTTAGTGAGGCCTTAAAATGGGTGTCATTTACAGCCCTAAATATTGTTTAATCTGCCCAAACAGGGTAACAGTACTGTAACATAAATGAAAATAAGGCTTAGGAAGCCAAGATAATAATATGTGTGTGTGTGTCTGTAAAAGTGTATGAACTCTGCTCTATGTTCACAAATAAACTGAATTCACTTCCTTCCTTCCACCACAAGCTTGTTTCACTGTGTCTTGTTTGATTAGTGTAGTTGTGCACAATATCTTAGTGTCTTAATGCTTTCACCACTGTAATTACCCTCTAGCTTCCCTGTAGATCCCTGTCAATCTTCACTTTGCTGTTTGCAACAAAACCACAATGGCATTTCTTCACATCTCTCTGTCCAGACCTTCACTGCTTCACATCTTAAGTCAACAAGGTATTTTTGCAATTTCTGTCACAGGAGTAGTCCTATGCTTTTCAATGCACCTGGGCATGAATTGTGATTTAAGGGTGATAGGTAAGTATTTTGTTAGATAGGAAAGTCAGTTAATTTCAGTCAGACTTAACACTGGAGATTCAGAAATAACATATTTTATAAAGATCTTTTAAAACTATAAAAAGAATCTTCACTGTAACACAAAAAAAAAAAAAAAGTGGGGTGTTTTTTTTTGTAACACAAGAATTTTTCAGAGAAAGAAAAAAGTTAGTTCAGATCTTTGAATGCACTTAAAACAGATTAAAAACTCCATGTCTGCTATTTTACAATGCCACTGTTTATATCAGCTGAGGAAAAGCAACGGAACCTGCTGGACATTTGTATGATATATACATATCTGTATGTATAGGATAGGATTAGAAGCAGTAGTCAGCCCGGTTGCTACTTAGGAGAGCAATGTCCCATGTCAATGTTTTCATTACTAGTTTCACAACAGCACAGTTCTTCACATCAAAATCTAAAGAACTAACATATATATTTTCAGTCTAAGCATGATCTGTGTGCACCTTTCACGTACTCTCTCTGGTCTTTTCTAGCTCCTGTGGCTGCAGAAATAGTGCTGCAGTCCCAGGCACTCACTTTGGTGCAGTATTGGCATTTCTGTGAGGATGCCACTGCTAAGTGTTGTACAGTTAACACTCACTTAAACCCTTGCCATGTGAGGTTTACTGTCAGCTAGTGTTAAAGGAGAAGTGGAAGCATGAAGGAATTCTTAATGCTTCAGGTAAAAAAAGATTCAACACAGTTACCAACAGCAAAAATGCCAATTTTAGCAATTTCTTTAAAAAAATAATTTTCTATAAAGGGCTAATAATTATTATCCTAATCTTATAAAAATAATCCATATTTAGATCAGTTTTATGAACTACCAAAACATGTTAGCACGTGCCTAACTTTAGTGCATGTGCCTGCATTAATAGTATCACTAGTTTCAAGGAACATGCTAAGTTTATCTGGTATAAATCTCTTGTTCTTCCAGAACAGATTTCACATCACAGGGATTTTTAATATGAAATTATGCAAGAATAATGTGGTTTTGGTGTTTCACATAAACAGTGTACATGCTCACAAAGCCTTATCTCCTAAAATATTTAACACTGATGCATCAAAATTTAAGTCATTATTGCATTTTTAAGGTGTGTGTAATTATGTCCTTTAATGAATCAATATCTGTTACCAAAAAAATCTCAGATTATCTAGTCAGCACCTGAGTAAAACAGACAAGGTAAGAAGGCCTAAATTTTACATTTCAAAATATAATCATGAGAATATCTGTAATTTGAAATAGAGCAAGCTTACCAAGTTAAAAGGGCTATTGCAAAATTATTTTATAATTTTACTTAGTAGGACATGAAGCCTATTGAAGGATGATATGCAGGTCGCTCCATCTTTTGTCCCATGACATACAACATACATATAACACAGTCACAGCTCTTCCATCCTCCAGAGTGCAAACAAGAATATGACCTGCTCTTTAAAATAACTGATGTTTATTACTCAGTATTATTTTTAATAGTGATTGCATTTTGGCAACAGTTTATTTTACCACTTTATTTTCAAAAATCTGTCCTCCTGCCTCTCTCCTTTTGGCAGAACAGCCAGGGAACACAAGTGGGTCACCTCCAGGTAACAGGCTGGATTCTACTTTGCTTTGCTTTGGCAGATGTATGCGTCCCTGAAAGTTAGAGTAATAAGTTGCCTGGAAAGGTGTTGCTTCCAGGGATTCAGTTATGGTGATTTCAGGCTGAATTTGTGATGCATCCACATCTTGCTTGTGCACGTTTTGTTCTTGCTTTGCTTTAGGTGATTGTGATGCCTGTGTCAGGGCAGACTGACACAGTCCAAGGACACAATCAAAATAATAAAACTGTGTCTAAAAAGAAGAAAGCAATGACAGCAAGCAAACAGAAGGAAGGGGGAAAGAAAGGTATGAGTGCTTTCACTGTTGGAGTAATCTATTCCAATTAAAAAATTGTTAAATTGTTATGGAGTTAATTGTCTGTGCCAATCAATAAGTCCCACTCAATCAAGTTTATGGTACATATGCTCTTAATCAACAACAGATGCAAAGTATGAATTACCAGTTTAGGCCAAATGAAAGAGAGTTAAACTAACATTTTTAAACCAACTTTTCTACTTCTACTGCAAGTTATCACCTTGACTAATCTAGCTGATGGAGGTTTTTAAAGTCATAATAAATACTTCTAAATTTCTGAAAGCAGAGGAAAGACTCTGAGAGCGTATACAGATGGTGTTACTTTCCAAAGTGAGGTTCATTTCAACAGCTAGATGTTTGATATTTCACCAAAAATAAGGCCTTGCTGATTCAGGGACCCAAAATGCCTAAGTCTTTCAGAAAACCCTGACTGCTTAGCCACTAGTTGAGATTAATCAATTATTCTCTCCTAGTTTTATGTCCATATTGAATGGTAAACTTGGAGTTATAAGCGACCATTTCTTGTCTCATTTAGAAGAGGGGTAGAAAATTAAAAGTTCTCGGGTGATTCAGCATTCTCATGTATTGCTTGTATATTATTTTACTGTTACTTTAGACCCTTACTATAGAATTGCTATTTGGACAATTGTTTATTCTTCACAATTACATCTCCCTCATAGAGAGTATTTTAGCTCCAAATCAATCTTAATTTCTGACAATTTCTGTTTTACATATTTTTGCCTAAGTATTTTTTCTTTGTATACAGAGTGTACACATTATATCATTTCTGACAGAACATTTTATACTTTTACTCCCCCCCCCCCCCCCCCCACCTTTTTGCTCTTAAGGCAAGAACAAATATTTCACAGCATTTCCTTCCTCTCTTGTCTTATTGGTATGGTAGACTTTTTTGAGCAATCTTGTAAATTAGGTGACTTAAGCAGGAAACAATTATTGCTGTACCTGTAAATGTTTTCTAGTATCTACCTCTTAATCATTTTCATTAGAGACCATAAAGACTTGGGTTTTAGTTTCAGAAGTAGTAGTAATGTTATGTGTGATACTGAATCTCTTTATATGGGTAGGGAAAGAGGAAAAGAACATGATAAGGTCATAAACAATGTAAAAGAAACATTGCTGAGCCCAGTAAACATTGTTACTAAGGATTACTCAGAAATTTTATTACTTCTCCTAATTCAGATTTTATTAAGCCACACGTAGAAGAAATTACAGCTACAGAAGAGACACCTGATCCAAATGAAGTGGCCCCTGTGCAAACAGAAAAGGATAAAAACACCAACCAGCAAGCACCAAAGAAGACTGCTGGAAAGGCAGGAGTAGCAGAAAAGGTTCCTCAACCCACAGAAAGCTTGGATAGGCAGGGAAAGAAACCAACAGAAAAAGCAGCCTTGGGTAAACCCCATTGAACTTCCCCAATGAAGAATGTGAGCCTGTCACAAACAGGATGACAAGTTCAACCTGAGATTTCACGAGTGATATCTTAACCATAATATTTTAACACAGAAGTTTATTAATAGGGGTTTTTTTTGTAACATTTGTTATATTTCCTAACTTTAAATTTAAATGCATAGTAGATGGACACTTATATCTCAGTACCAGATAATCGCACTGCAGGAATTTCTATGTATCTGAATAATGTCAATGTGAATTTAATTACTAAAAAAATGTCCATTATAAGCAGAGTTCATTAGAGCAAATCCTGTCCAGAACTGAAATATTTACTACAGTGTAAAGGAATGCTGGTATCAGTTACATAGATGTGTTAATCAATATTTATAGGCCATCACAGCTTGAGGCAGATGCTGCTTACTTTTTCAAGGAACTTATATATACCATGCCATCTGGGCTCTACTTTTCCCCATGATCAGTTTGGCCACAGTGGAAGATCTCCAGAAACAGAGCCATCTCCTATGGATGCAGGAGGGGGATTAAGTAGTTTTCTTTTTCTTTCATGTTTTCTTCCAAGTTTCTTTCCTGCAAACCTGTTTCATCAGGTGGATCAGGACCACATCTGGCCATTTCTTATCACCAAAACTCACACGACTACTTTCCAGTCCTCTCCATTAATTCCCTTGAAGCCTTCATGAGTTACTGTAGATATAGCAATAACCCATGAAGTATCAGCTGCCCCAGATGCTCATTTTCCTCCACAGTTTTTGCCACAACACCCAGATTTCAGATAAACCCACTGCTCTTCTTCCTCAGTGGCTCAGCCCAAGATTATCCCTTCTTCCACTCACTATCATCGTATCCACTGGTTTCTTATGAGAGTGTAGCTTCATGGTCATGTGAGTAAGGAATAAATGTAAGACATGAATCTTTGCATTAAACCATTGCTGTGCTCATTCACATTCATTACTGTGTTCACTCACATGTTTATGTACTGACAATATAGGAAAATATGACTCATTTGCAAATGCTTAGATACCATGAAAGAAGCAGAGTTCAAGCTGAAAAACAAACCAATGAAAATAAAGGTTAGAATATATTTTGTTGCTATGCAAGCTGAGTTCAACTTTAAAGTGACCAGAAGTTATAAAATTAAAATATTTTAATTACTAGGAAAATTTTCATATTGTTGTCAGCTCTAAGAATGCTCAGTCATGTTGTACTCTCTTTTTCCCAGATGGATTATTGATGAAAGGTCACTGAATTCCACTGGTATTTCTTGGTGCTGGATCTATGACTAATGTAGAAATACTGGAAACACAACAAATACCAGTTTCTATCCATCCTTATAGAACTGTTAGCATAAGAAAGCAAAGAGTCTCAATAGCATGTAAATGCATAGAAGTCAAGATGCTGATATCCTGCATGAGAATAAATTAATTTCCTTCTAGTAGAATTCCAATAGGATTATATTCAAGTCTTTTTAAAACCAACATAAATTTTCTGGCTGGATGAAATACTGGATAGAACACTTATATGTAGGCAAGTAGATTAATAATGTTTCTGTAAACAATATAAAGGGTTTAAGTAACTTGGATGGCCCATAGTGAGTGACAGAAGGACGTACAATGCAACAGAGAAAAATTTGTAGAAATCAAAATACTGACATCTGCACAAAATGGTGTTGGGAGAAACTTAAATGCAGACTGAACTGCAACTAAAATCATCCAACTACACTTAGTACTGTTAGACATTGAGCTTGACTCAGTTCTCCGTGACATCTTTTTCCAAATCTATGTGTTATAGTCCAGCAGTGAAGGACATAAGCCTAGGTCCCACAAAGAAATGCAGTAAGGAGCATTTCCATGGCAGGACACCCCAATGCATGTAATTTCTCATGCAATTATTACAGAAAATGATAAATATCTAGAGATGTGCCATTCTATCACTCTGTCAGAGTTACAGAGAGTGGCCCTTCAAAAGCAGTACAAAGCTGCAGGTTGTTTCACACAATTCTCCCTTGCTATGGCAATTATTTCAAGCTGCCTTACACCAGTAAAGATCCATCAGCTCTCACAGCTCCTTCGGGCTGGGAGCCCGTCTGCCACAGACACCAGCGGCAGTGAGTAAGTTATATATAGAACAGGCTGTACCACTGAGAGCCTGATCCAATTCCTGCAAAATGCCACAGGGGTCCTTTCATCAGCTTTAATAGAAATAAAGCTAGATCTCAGAAGAATGTTCTAAAAATGTCCCAAATCTCACATTACAAAGCCCATTTTCCTCACCGTGAAGCCAACAGCAGATCTCTCTTTTGTGTCATTGTAGCAGAATTAGGTCTTAGCTTTTTGCTGCAAGAAAAATCACTATTTTCCTGATATGTCATATATAAAACCTACTGGAAATAGCTTTAAAATTTTAAACTAAAATGTACTAGAGTTTGGGGAATTTTTTTTTGTTAAATTTGGATGGTTCCTCATAAAAGCTAGAAATTGAGTCAGATCAGTATTGTTCTACAGCAATACATTTACTATCCAGGAGAATAGTGTAGTTATGCACAGTAATGAGAGAAATATGTCAAAGATTACCCTCCCTTTTTTTATTTTGATTATTTAAGCTGCAGAGGTTCACAAATACATAACAAAATGTTCAAAATTAATATTAACAGAATTGTTGGGTATACTAAAGCTTATTATGTTACTGTGGTTGAATAATTTCTTTCTTGCATTATAAATGTATTATTTATATTCTATTCTCCATTATAAGTATGAAAAATTGTTTCAGTCTCTGTGCATTACATAACGATATAATACAAATTATTTCTGTAGCAACAGGATCTCCTATCAAACACACAATCACTTGACTACATTTAAACTCAGGCACTGGATGCAATGTTTATCTGAAGTGCACTTCTCTTTAGTTTCTTATTTCTCATCTACATGTTCCCTTTCTGCACATATTATTCTTTATATTCAAATTAATAACTCTTACAGAAATACATGTTCTTATGTCACAATAACTGTATTTAACAGCAAGGGAAAGTGTTGCAATAAGCTATATTATCCATTCACCTTCTAAAACCACAAAGGATGATTTTTGAAGATGAAAAAGGAAGAGAAAAATGGGCTTTGACTTCCACAGCAGGAAAGACACTGTGGTTCCAGCTGTCCTTGAATTCTTCTAGATTTGTTAGCCAATTATTGAGAAAGATCTGTCTGTGCCCTGAGACTGACAGACATAATTTGGTAGTACATTAAACCATAATCTTTGAAGCAGCTAGCTGTAAACTGAAATCATCTTTAAACTAGCATAGAGTGCACTTCTGCTCTTTGCCCTTGAACAGCAACTACGAGGTAAATGCATAAATGACATCCCATTTAACCTGCACTTATATGGGACAGACACCCACAACAAGTCTTTCCCCACAGTTTTCTGTTTGTTTGTGGTTTTTGTCTTGCTTAAAGGACATTAAGTTTTAAGAATTGAAGCAACACATTGTCCAGAGAAAAGTACCACAAAAGCTGTAAAGAGAAAAACGGTGGAAAAAACTCAGTTTCACAAGGGCTTCCAGAGATAAAGGTACTGGGAGACAGACAATAAGGGGTTGATGGAGAAGAAGGAAGGCCCCAGATTTGGGTGCAATCTTCTGCTGACTTTTGCCCTTATTTCACTTCCCATTTCATTATGTGAGAACTCTTTCCTGCAATCTCCTGCAAATTTTCAAATGAAGCACATTTCCTTCCTTCCCAATCTTACATTTTCTACCATCTGATCTGACACAGTTATTTTCATTTACCATTTCATCACTTGTCCTAACAGGACTGGAATAAAACCTCCTGCCTAATTAGGCTGTGATTTTGGCAAGGACAAGGAACCTCTTAACAGGAGGCATGAAATCCTATCATATCTATTATAAGACAATGGTTTGTGAAACACCTGCTACTGGTTGACAAATAAAGGAGTTATACTGCTCATATGAGACTTGATCCGAATGTGCTGGCTTAAGCAAATATGTTAACTCTACAAACAAGTCCATCAAATTTGGGACTATTGGTGCGCTGAAAATTTTTGGTGGCTCAGAGTACAGCTCCTTACAGCCATGAATCTGTGCTATTAACTTCCCTCCTTTTTTTTTTTTTTTGGGACTCTTAAATGGAAATAAAAATATAAGCCTAACTAAATCACAACGTCCTGTCAAAATGTCATTCTGATCTGAGAGATGTTAAGGGAAATGCTTCTGAGGGACACGTGTTGGTCATGACTAAGAGGCAGAGATAAAGATCTCATATGTTTACAGGGTGAGATAAAATCCTGTCTGCTGTAGTACGAGCAGGAGTGATGGTGGGTAAAGAATAAATTACTGCTCCAGAGAGTGGTTTCTTTCTAAATGTTGTATGCATACAAACAGGCAAAATGACAAAACAATATCTCAATCGCTAATGTGAGCTCTTTTTCTGCCTTATGTGCAGGTAGCCCTGAGCAGGCTACCTCTCTCACACACTGCTGCTGCCAGACGTGATCCTCAGTTGAAGAGCCAGAGAGCCATTGATTTACATATGGCACTGGGTAACATCCTTTCAAATTGCTGCCTCTCCACCAAAATAACCACACCAGTAAGCAGCTGCTCTCATCACGCCCTCCCCTCTCCCTGATGGGGGAAACAATAGTGACATTTGTGGTGAAAAAGCAAAGTGAACATAAATGAGGTAGCAGGCTACCTGTGCCCTGGAGGCCCTGGGTTCACCAACAGTGAGTTGCGGTTCAACAAGGGCCACAAATGGTGCATCAAAGTAGAGAGCTCCTGTCTACACTGCAACAGAAACCAATCCCATTTGATAGATAGAGCTGTGGAAAATGCAAGCCATTTTACAGCTTGATTGTAATCTTCTATGTGTAAGTGCAAAAGAGTAAAGAATACAAAAGAAGAATACTGAGGGATGTCTACTTCACTAGTCCTGATGATTGTGAAGCATAAATTTTGGAATGGTAAACGCTACCTTAAAGGGAAAACACTGTGTTATAAAAAAAAATTAAAAAAAGCTCTTTACTCAGAAGCACCTATTCCAGGTTTGAAACAGAAAAGTACTATCTACCCATTTGTTACCCCTTTTCAAGGAAAGATTTTTTTTGTTTATTTTTATAAAAGGATTTAGCTTAATGTCAATATTTGAGGACATATGACAGATTTAGCCCCTACCTCCTATCTCCCTGTGAACAGGGCTGCCTGGTGTTGAAAAGGAGAATCCCCTCCACTAAAAAAATAGCTTCTTGTTTTGACCAGCAAAGATAAGATCACAGAAACAAAAAATGAAAATACGCTGTTAGAGCAATTGCAGTATAGGTTACCCTCACAAACTGTGAGACTGAGATGCCAAATAAGGAACTCTGCAAAGCAGGGAAATGATCTGCAGACTGCGTGTTTGTGACAGATGTTATGCTAATGTGGCTAGGTAATTATTATTGCAATGTTATACTCAAACAGGAGGCCTCTCCAGAAAACTGCTGCAGCTGAAAATGGTTGCGCTGAAGGGTGGCAAATTGCTCCATTACTCTTTGTTGTTTCCATGTATCCTGAGTCCTGGAAAGTGTTCCAAGACTGACTCAGAATTCCTGACATGACAATAACATCATCAAAATGGGCAGGCATGAAATCTGACCTTCCTTTTTAGATATCCATAATAAAGTCACCCTATCCGTGTAATTCTGTGTTTGTGCCTTTTTTCCGTGAACCACTTTCCTTGAAAACCCAGCCTGCATGTTATGTTATATGCCCTTGTGTTTTAGCTCCATGCTCAAAGGGATTTAAATATAGTATCTGCAAATAAGCAAACTCTATAATCTTTTAGGCAGCTTGTCCCAGGAGGTACAGATGAATAAACAGATCTTATCTCTTTGTAGGACTGGTAAAAAAAGATTGTGAAGCATCTTTTAAGAGATACATGGGCTATCACAATAAATTTTGTCTATATGTTACTTTGCATACTAGCATGTCTTTTTGTCAGTTGCCCTGAATACTCTGCCGACCAGCCTGATTTGTCATTATGTGACAAGTACATGAAACCTATGTGGAAACTTAAAATAGCTCTAACACCAGGTGGGGCAAAGCCAGCTTTTAACAAAACTTTTGTCAACAGATTGGTGGATGAAAAAGTAGTTGGTAGACAAATGGAAGTACGATAAAATAAAAAAGCAACATGGGTAGTGATAAAACACTTAATTCACATTTGTGAAACCCAAATTGTATTTCCAATTATGCTGCTTCTTTTTTTTCCCCCTTTTTTATGGTGCAAGTTGCTTGAAGTGAGAACATTACCACGGTTTAGTACATATTATGTCACAGTATCATCTGGGCCCTCGGGGCAATAGCGTGACTCAAGTAAATAATAACACACCACAAAACCAACTTCAGCAAGCAGTCGTGTGAATCACAAAAGCAATGGGCAAATGAAGCTGCTGTCCTGAAATGCATCCACAGCCTGCTGGACACGTTCTGATTTTGCAATTCTACACTTTCATTACAAAAGATGTATATATATAATAGAATTGGATTAATTATAACACTGGATTGATTATGTTGGAAAAGACCTTTGAGAACCTACGACCAAACATCATCGTGTCAACCAGACCAAGGATGGCACTGAGTGCCACCGTCCTGTCTTTTCTTAAACACCTCCAGCGATGGTGACTCCACCACCTCCCTGGGCGTCCCATTTCAAAGTTTAACAACCCTTCCTGTGAAAAAAATCCCACTAATGTCCATCTAAAACCTCCTCGGGCGCGGCTTGAGACTATGGTATATAGATATAGAAAGGCTATTGGATAATAATTAGAAAACATGTGTATGTATGTACAGAGATATATATAAATAAGAAAATATTTTCCCTCCTCCTGCGGGTGGGTCGGTAACTTTCAGAAGGATGCAGCGACAGACGGATGAAGTGGCCAACACCGTGAAAGCAGCGCGTCTTTTCCGCCCCGCTGTCACGAGGTGCTAATCCTGAGCCCCGGCTCAGAGCACGGCTATAAACAGCAGCTCCCGAGGNAAAGAGTAAAGAATACAAAAGAAGAATACTGAGGGATGTCTACTTCACTAGTCCTGATTGTGTAGAGGTGAAAATTTTGGAATGGTAAACGCTACCTTAAAGGGAAAACACTGTGTTATAAAAAAAAATTAAAAAAAGCTCTTTACTCAGAAGCACCTATTCCAGGTTTGAAACAGAAAAGTACTATCTACCCATTTGTTACCCCTTTTCAAGGAAAGATTTTTTTTGTTTATTTTTATAAAAGGATTTAGCTTAATGTCAATATTTGAGGACATATGACAGATTTAGCCCCTACCTCCTATCTCCCTGTGAACAGGGCTGCCTGGTGTTGAAAAGGAGAATCCCCTCCACTAAAAAAATAGCTTCTTGTTTTGACCAGCAAAGATAAGATCACAGAAACAAAAAATGAAAATACGCTGTTAGAGCAATTGCAGTATAGGTTACCCTCACAAACTGTGAGACTGAGATGCCAAATAAGGAACTCTGCAAAGCAGGGAAATGATCTGCAGACTGCGTGTTTGTGACAGATGTTATGCTAATGTGGCTAGGTAATTATTATTGCAATGTTATACTCAAACAGGAGGCCTCTCCAGAAAACTGCTGCAGCTGAAAATGGTTGCGCTGAAGGGTGGCAAATTGCTCCATTACTCTTTGTTGTTTCCATGTATCCTGAGTCCTGGAAAGTGTTCCAAGACTGACTCAGAATTCCTGACATGACAATAACATCATCAAAATGGGCAGGCATGAAATCTGACCTTCCTTTTTAGATATCCATAATAAAGTCACCCTATCCGTGTAATTCTGTGTTTGTGCCTTTTTTCCGTGAACCACTTTCCTTGAAAACCCAGCCTGCATGTTATGTTATATGCCCTTGTGTTTTAGCTCCATGCTCAAAGGGATTTAAATATAGTATCTGCAAATAAGCAAACTCTATAATCTTTTAGGCAGCTTGTCCCAGGAGGTACAGATGAATAAACAGATCTTATCTCTTTGTAGGACTGGTAAAAAAAGATTGTGAAGCATCTTTTAAGAGATACATGGGCTATCACAATAAATTTTGTCTATATGTTACTTTGCATACTAGCATGTCTTTTTGTCAGTTGCCCTGAATACTCTGCCGACCAGCCTGATTTGTCATTATGTGACAAGTACATGAAACCTATGTGGAAACTTAAAATAGCTCTAACACCAGGTGGGGCAAAGCCAGCTTTTAACAAAACTTTTGTCAACAGATTGGTGGATGAAAAAGTAGTTGGTAGACAAATGGAAGTACGATAAAATAAAAAAGCAACATGGGTAGTGATAAAACACTTAATTCACATTTGTGAAACCCAAATTGTATTTCCAATTATGCTGCTTCTTTTTTTTCCCCCTTTTTTATGGTGCAAGTTGCTTGAAGTGAGAACATTACCACGGTTTAGTACATATTATGTCACAGTATCATCTGGGCCCTCGGGGCAATAGCGTGACTCAAGTAAATAATAACACACCACAAAACCAACTTCAGCAAGCAGTCGTGTGAATCACAAAAGCAATGGGCAAATGAAGCTGCTGTCCTGAAATGCATCCACAGCCTGCTGGACACGTTCTGATTTTGCAATTCTACACTTTCATTACAAAAGATGTATATATATAATAGAATTGGATTAATTATAACACTGGATTGATTATGTTGGAAAAGACCTTTGAGAACCTACGACCAAACATCATCGTGTCAACCAGACCAAGGATGGCACTGAGTGCCACCGTCCTGTCTTTTCTTAAACACCTCCAGCGATGGTGACTCCACCACCTCCCTGGGCGTCCCATTTCAAAGTTTAACAACCCTTCCTGTGAAAAAAATCCCACTAATGTCCATCTAAAACCTCCTCGGGCGCGGCTTGAGACTATGGTATATAGATATAGAAAGCCTATTGGATAATAATTAGAAAACATGTGTATGTATGTACAGAGATATATATANCTGCACCAACGGCCGCCGCTTGGCGCAGTTCGCACCCGCCCGGGCGCGGCTCCCCCGGCTCCCGCTCCCGTCCCTCCCTCCATCCATCCATCCAAACATCCATCCACACAGCCACCGTCCGTCCCTCCTCGGCTGGCGCCGGCTCCCGCCGGGCCCCGGAGGTAAGCGGGAAGGGGCCGCTGCCGCCGGGTCGGCTCGGGGTGTCCCTGCCTCCGTGCCGGGGACAAGCGGCGGCGCCGGGCGANAATAAGAAAATATTTTCCCTCCTCCTGCGGGTGGGTCGGTAACTTTCAGAAGGATGCAGCGACAGACGGATGAAGTGGCCAACACCGTGAAAGCAGCGCGTCTTTTCCGCCCCGCTGTCACGAGGTGCTAATCCTGAGCCCCGGCTCAGAGCACGGCTATAAACAGCAGCTCCCGAGGCCCGGGCGGGTTCCCGCCGGGAGGCTCCGGGATGCGGTACGTGCTCCCGGGGCCGCGCCCGCCGCTCCCGCGCCGCCGCCGCGCGCACGCGCGCCTCCTTATCCCCTTCCCCCTCCCGCCCGGCGCCGCTCCAAGGTCACGTGGCGCCCAGGGCCAGNGAGCGGGAGGAAGGGAGGGCGGCGCAGGCCCTGCCCCGGCTGCCAGCCCGGGCTCGCTCCCCGCAGAGAACCGTGAGAACCTCCCCGGAACCGTCGCTGCGAAGCGGGGCCGCCCGGCCGGCACTGCCGGCGCTCCGGGCGCTGCCCTCAATTCCCCGCAGCCCGGGCCGGCGGAGGGATGGGGAAACGTCCCCTCCGGTGCCGCGGCTGCCCGGTGCGCGGCTGGGCACACTGAGGGTGGGGGTGGCGCCCGGCGCTACCGCCCCACCGCGACACGGGGGTGGCGGGAGCGGCGGTGTTCCCGGCGCGCTCGGCGGTGCCGCTCTGGCACACCGGGATACGTGCCGTGCCTCGCCTCGCCGCGCCGCCCGGCGCCTGCCCCTCAAACTCGGGCAGTGAACTCTCGCTCCGGCCGGGCGCTCCGCCTCTGCCTGCCGCGTTTGTCCCTCTGGTGTGGGGAGTCTGAAGTGGAGCTACACTGCCCGCATTTTTTCGCGTGCTTCTCTTTGGGGTCTCGCCAAGTGTGCCTCTGGTTTAATTTGTGTGAACTACGTTGTTCTTCTCCTGAAGTGCTGACTGAGTACATGCAGGAGGCATCAATGATTTTTGATAGAGCAGGGCAGTATGCTGTGTAAACCTGTGCATTTCCGCCCAGAAAAATGATGTCATAAATATACCTGTGTTGTGGCTGCACTTCGTACGTGCCCATCATCTGGTTACCTTGTTTTCCCCCCAGACAAAATTCCATTGTTGTTACAAGAAAGTATTTGTTAGCCGTATACCATATTGGTATGTGGTATTATTCAGGATACTGTCAGAGAAGATGACTGACAGCCTTACAAAATTTAGTCCTTAGAGTCATAGAATATCAGAATATCCCAGGTTATAAGGAACCCCCAGGCGCAACTAAAGTACAACTCCTTGGGGTCTGTTCTGGTTTTCGTTGGTTGGTTGGGGATTTTTGTACTAAACAAGCATTTCTTTGGACAATTTTGCATATTGACTACTTAATGTTTGCAAAATAGAAGAAAAGAATTGTAGCATTTCGTGCATTTTAAGAATGTACAGGTATTCATTAGTTGTAATGAAAAGTCATCATAAGTCACGAAATGCCTTCTTGGTTTTTTTTTTAAAGTGTAGGAATGTCTATCACTTTGTGGACACGTAACGAACTTTTTTTGTATGCATACTCGGTAGCTAGCTCCAGCCAGGGCCAAAATTGTGCCTTCTCTCCTAGCCCCTGCTATGGTTCCTTTGCATCCCAGAACATACAGGAATGTCAAGAGTTTTGCCATCCCTTACAAAAATCAAGGAAGATCTCTTTACTTGAGTGGTGTAAAGTGAGGTTGTCAGTAAAAATATACTAGTGTTATATAATAGATTATTAAACTGATATGCTAAAGTGTTTCTAAATGATCTCAGGATGCCAGGAACTTTGACTGAAAGGCTGTATTATCTGGTATTATTCTTAGTTGCAGTAGGAATAACTAGGATACTGCTGAACAGCACTCATCAGCAATTACAGGATTGATTTTTAAGATTATATCATAACTTTTCAGTTAAGCTTATTGGAAAGTTGGAGTTTTTTAGTGGCCTGTATCAGAGATGGTGTTTGAACTTATTCTTGGTGCTTAATACTTTATCTTCTTCTTGGAACTTAATATTTTGGATTGTTGCAAAAGTAAGTGTAATTCTTTGTTACTGTTTACTTGGAAGACCTCCACATAAAATGTTTCAGGTTTGCAGTACAGTGAATTTTATGTCGTTTCTCTCTACCTCTGGCGTTTCCTTCCACTGCTGTAAAGTCTGGATCAGTTAAGGGGAAATCCAAACTGCGCTTACGGCACTTGACACCTCCTTATGTACCTTGAGGCCCCGAGCAGCCCTTTTTTGTATTGCATGCTTTATGACTTGCTCTCTGCCTCAGAGAATTGCCAGCCTAGATCAGATAGAGGTGAAGGTATTTTGTTCAAAGCCATTTTGGGAACGTGTGTCAAAGCCAGACGCTAAATTAGTTACAGTTGTTGCTTCTCTTCCTAGAAAATGGTCACACCGTTAATAGTCTAGATCACGATTTTCTTGTTTTCCAGTCTTGCATCTTAAGTGCAAGATCACACCATACAGGAAAAGTTTCTCACAAGTCTCTGTGTGAACAGAATCTGTGCTTAAGTTAGAATTTCTTACCAATTGGATTTTTTAAAAAAATAACTTTGGATTATGTATGAAATAACTTTTAATCATTGGTTAGATCATGATTTAGCAATACATTCTATGTAACTGTCTGAAGAGGGATGAAAGGACACTTTCTGGTGTGAGATTCAGTGCTGTATGTTACGGGTATCCACAGTGAAGAAGCTTTCGGGCTTAGACACAACAGTGTGTGATATGTTTGTGATCAAATACAAGTCTAAAGTGTATATATTAGATGTCTTCCTCCCATACTGGGCACATTCTGAAAAAGTAGCATAGTAACATACTGTATCCCAGTGATTTTTCTATCTGGAGAATGTTCTTTATGATCTTGTTAAAGTTACAGTTTAAGGTTCTACAGTAATACAGAGATGTCATCTCTGGGCATATCTCGCTGTTACATAGGAAAGCAGAGGGATTTTTTTAATTATAAATAGAATTACCCACTTAAAGCATAGTGAAAAATGTTGGTGCTTTTGCAAAGAATCCGGCACTTAAAAGTGAATTTAATCTGCTTAGCTGCTCTCTCATCTTGGTTGTTAGATTAGTGCTTGCATTTCAGTTTGGGCAGGCAGACTGATTTAATACGAAACTGTCATCCTCAGTCAAGTCAGATTGCCTTTCTGCTTTAGGACAAAGCTTAAGCACACTTCTTGGAGATTTTTTTCCTTGTATTTATATTTCATGGGAATTATCAAAGAAAGGATGCTAGCTTCTCCTTCCTAGCTAAATATTTTAATCAGTTTCTTTCACCTTTGCACTAACAGAATTTGACATCAGTTGTTGGAAGTTGTCCTGAGTCAGTAGTTTTCCCAAGACTAAGGGACACTTCCTCATTGCTTCTATATGCACTGAGTGAGCAGATGAGATTTTTAGTTGATGAATCGGCCCATTTCTTTATCCAAAGTGCTGAAGTTCAATACCAGAAATGTAAATATGTGAAGTAATGAAAGTCTACAGTGTTGTAGGTGACATATTTCTGTTGGTGTATGTGGCTGAAGCCAGCTAAGCTGGTCTTAGGCTGTGTCTCTAGCCTTACCTGTCCTTTTTTAGATTGCATAACTATATCCTCAGGAAATACACTTCTTCTAAATTGATGGTTATGAAAAGCCTTTTAAAGGAAATGTGTAAAGGATTCTTTTCAAAATTTTTTCAAAAAAATGCTTTGGATAATGAACTGTAGCTGTGATTCCATTAGAAATGGAAGTAATTGACTCTCCCTCAGCTAACTAGAATTCAGTTTTTTATGTGAACTGAAATAGAGTGATTTAAAGAAGGAAAGTACTTAGTGACTTAAAGTAATTAATTCCCTGAAGAAAAAAGTAGGCCAGTTAGCACAAACGAATCTGTGAGCCACTTCACAGGTGTGTTGTGTCCTGTATAGACAGTGCAGACACACTGCTGTGTGCTAGAGGTGGGCAGATCCCTCAGCCAGATGTGACCTCTGTGGTCATTACAACTCAATAAGGCAGTGGATTGGCTTTGCTGAAAGAGTAAGCATATGCCACTTTGCTCATCTGTATCTAAGTTTTCTCTTCCCAACATCTCATGTAAATACCTTTGTGTGGCAATTCTGTAAGACTAGCATTTTAACCCAACTTGTCAGTAATATAGCCAAGTCTTAAATACAAATTAAATGTAGGGATATTGCTGTATTTTGGTATATGTTCATGAGTTCAGCAATATGGAGAATTTTATCAAGTTCTTATCAAGTGGGAAAAAAGGTATCTTGTTTATATGTGCAATATTTAGGGCTCTTTAACTATTCCATATATGTATTTCTCAGAACCAGTAGTATTTCTGTTCTTGTCAGCCTGAAGGTTTGTACTAGTCTCCTGTCTTATATTTATGTATCCATTCTAAATATAACCAAATTAAATACCACTAATAGATAGACTAAATATAGATAGATTTCATGCATGCACACGTGACTGTGTTTCTTTCCTTCGCCTTCTAAACCCTGGGAGGTTGCAAGAAAATTTAAATACACCTGGGGCAGATCAGCACCTGGAAAGAAATGTTGTTTAAAGGAGAAAACAAGGGGTTTCTGGATTGCTTATTAAGGAAATGCTTAGTGCTTCTAGAAACATACAGCAAAATCTTCATCTGCTTTCTCTTATCTCATCTAAAAGTGAGGTTGATAGAATTTCTGTTCAGAAACATTGGTTTCTGTGTTACATGTCTGGAAATAAGTTCAGCCAAGGATGATGTGGCCTTACAAGAGTTTATGTTGCAGGAAATAGGTCGAGTGTGGCAGGGGGTGGTGTGGGGTATGCCCATGCAGATTCCGAAGGGCTGCACCCTTGGATTAACCAGTTACTTTCTCCAGTACCTTGAAAGAAGTTAAGGTCTCCATGTCCATAAGAACATTTTGTGTATGTTTTTGATTGAACTGATAATTTTGCCGGTAAAACTCAATTTATGAACTCTTAAAAGTATTCCTTGCCCTCGCTGATGTTTCTTTGTAAACAGAAAAAAAGGCTATTTTTTTTTAAAAAAAGCAAATGCTCCAATTAATATAAGGAAGGTACTGTAACATTGAAATCCGATGATTCATAGCAGATCATACAGATAAAACTGTTGACACAATTACAAAAGCACTAACTCCAAATAAACTGTGGATTTCCTTTCTTGCTATTTTTTCCCCTGTGATAAAAAGTAGTTAAGTTGCACTGCAAAATGTTTTGATTTGAATGGCTCTTGATTCCACCTGACAGATCTTGAAGGCATTGAATTTACCATGTTGCATCATAGGTGCAAAACTAATTTGATTTTAGTTTTTAACCACCAGTTTAGTGAACAATACATTACTTTTGGATCACTAGTGTTTTTCTAATATTTATTAACTGCTTTAATTATTGTACCTGCTGTTGTTACTAGAGCTTTTTCTTTTTTATTTTTTGGACAGCTGGGACTTGCAGGTAAAAGCAGGTAGTACTGCCTAGTAGTATTTTTCAAAATTGTTGAAGAGAATTTCTTTTTTAGTTGCATGTAATCTGCTAAAACAGAAAATTTAATTCCATGTTATATTTTTGGTACCTTCAGCTTTTGTATGGAAAATCATAGCAAGTGTATTATTGTTTTTTGATAAGAAGTGACACTTGATGGTATTTTTGCATTCTGCTAGAGGAAAAACTCTAGCTGTTTCCTTTCAGAAAAATTTCTGTGTCCCTTTCAGGAGGCCTTTGAGGCAGATAATCTTCATTCAGTAAGTTTTCTGTTAAGGCATGTCAAAGTTTATTTTATTTTAGTGAAGTTAATAACCTTTGACTTAAGTTTAAGCATTTATATGGAGAGTGGATAGACTTTTATACGTAAAAGTATCAGAGATGTTGTGCCAAATGTGCTTTAGCACAATCTGGAATAAACAGAGCTTTATTTCCAGTCTCAGTAAGTAGATGCTTCAGACCAGGGCTGGGACCAAGGACTTGGGCACAGAAGAGTGTTTTCAGCTCCAGTCTGATTTTTGTAATCTGTGTAGGAGAATTGGCAACTCCTCCACTCTTTTTTTGCATCTAATAAGGAAAGTATAAAAGTGCGTGAAAATAGAGAAGTGTTGGAATTTTGGAACTGGAGTCGAGCCTTGTGGAGGAAGGACCTTTTCCAGTGTCTGGATGTGGTATGAGACTAAAAATTGTCACGCTCTGTCCTGACATTGAGAACTGTGGTGTTTCATTCTTGGTTGATAGTAAGTAAAATTGTGTGACAAGGTGGGGTGAAGGAGACAATTGGAACATGAACTAAGGTTGTACTGTACTTGCGGTATCTATTAGGGTATGTTAATTAGAGAAGCATTTGGTAAGTTCATTTGTCTTGGTATATTTATTCTGATCTCTTAGTGAATAGGGATAGTGTGCTGATAGAAGCTATGTCTGTGGGATTTGTGCTTCTGTCCAGAACGGTGTGTGGTGAAGAAAGTTGGGAAATGTCCTGTAGCTGTTTTCTGGTGGCGTTTGTTCTACAGTTCCTATCCAGTACAATCCAGTCATCACTTAAATGCTATTTTCAGGCAGTCAGACTTTTACATATCCCAGATGGTCATTAAAAAGAACCTGATTTGCAACTGCAAATGTAGCTTATTGAGGCAATGTGCAAAGAGGTAAAAGAGAGAGGAAAAATCGGAAAAATTGAGTTCTAAATGTGCTAAATCCCCCTGCATGTTTAATTCCTAATCTGTCCTGAATTTTTCATTGCATAGGTGAAAAAAAAATACTGCATCTCTGAGATGCTGTAAAACTAAATGAAATGCAATTGAATATATTATGATGATTGCTGCAGAAAACTATGTTTTAAAAATGGAATCATACTTCTCATCAGGGATTTTGACTAATGAGCAACAGGATAAAATGTGTAGACCCACAAAGAGCACATCAAAGAAAGAACATAGGAGGATGAATGAACTTTGTCAGCATTATTAACTTGTGTGAGTCTAGTGAAAAAGCTCATAAGTACTTTCTGAGACTGCACCACAGGAAAACCCACCTACAGCAAAGAGCTTCATTAAGGAAAACATTGCTTCTAAGACTTCCAAATTTGAGGTATCTGCTTTTCAAAATGAAGGCTAATTTTCCTGAGCAACTTGTAAGTACATAACATAGTGCTTAAACTTACTCAGCAGTAAGTTTACTTACCTACCTTATTAATACTGAAAAATATAAGTCAAGAGGGCTAACAAAGTGTGCAAAGCTTAATACCTACATAAATCTTACCTTACTGCAGTGACACAATTCTATCTGTATTCTGGAAAAGCTGTTGTCTTAAACACTTCTATAAGCTTTGAAGAAAATAATTTCTGTCTTGGAATACTGAATGACATTGAAATAGTACAGGTATTACAGAAATAAAACCCAACATAAATGAAGTCAATAGTGTTTGAAAAGAAGCACTGGCTTATGAATTTTGCTTCCATTTTACTCATAACTGTATGTTTTATTCTGTATTTTAATGGAACATACAGGATAAGGGAATGATGAACAGGAAGGACAAATTGAATGTGTCTAGTAATTCTTACTATTCTATGAAAATGCTTGTCACATTTGCTAAAAATCCCATTAGTTTTTCCTGTATGAGCCAGATGAAAAATGAACTTACTCAATGTATAGACAAGGGCTCAGAGTAGCAGTTTATTACAGCCTTACTGCAGACACAGCAATCCCAACACTCAGTTTAGGATTTTGTCATTGACACTGATTCAGTTTTGGACTTGAGTGTAGTTCATTAATTATTTTAAGCTATTAAAATTAGCTTAAAATAGTTCATTAAAATTTTAAGCGAATAAAAATTAACAAGTTACTTGGCTGCATGCTATAATGTGGTTCACTGTCCTTGCATCAAAGTCTTTTACATGAACTTACAAAACTTACAGGAGGAATAGTAGTAGGGTCCTGGATAATTTTTGTTTTTAAGCTTGTTATTCAAGAAGCCATCATCCAGTCTTCTGAGCAGACACAGTAATGCTGTGAGGGTGGGAAGGAGGTGCATGGGTTTAGGGTAGTGACAACTTGGCTATGTTGAGGGAATATTCATGGTCCTTAGAGAATGTGTCTCATATTCTGGGGCTCAATTGATTCCTTATACTACTTCTCTTCCTCAAGTTATTTCACCTATCCGTTATTTTATTTAGATAAGTAATGACATTTCAGAATTCCTCAGATGAAAAATCAATTCTTATTCTGAGTCATGGAGCTGGTTATTTAAACAGCTTGTATGTTTTGTCCACACACTCACATTATACTGCTTTACAATTCTGTTTGAAGAAAGCAAGAACATTTCCACAGGAAAACAAATGTTCATCGTGGTGTGCATTGGTTTTGTATGGTTTAGAGTAAACTTGACACCAGGTCAGTTGTCTCTTTACTAATATTATGTAATTTCAATTTAAAGAAGGAGGGAGAAAAGTCTGCAAGTAGCAAACCCTGGAATGTTGTGAAATTGGCTGTATGAGACACGAGTGGCTGCCCCAGTGACGCCATCAGCAGAGGCAGCAGCACATGGAGTGGCAGCAGGGAGTCTTGGCTTCAGCTGGAGCAGGACTTTGAGTGCTGCTGCCACTGGTGGAGTTGCAACAGTGGGTGAAAAGTCTCCAAGTGAGCTCATGTAGACTTTGCTTAAGAATCATTAACTAAATCCCTGTTTTCGTGGGAGCTTCAGCTACAGCCACGTGACATGATGCAAACCAAGATCATCACCTATCAGTGCAAACATATGGCAAAGTCAGCCCGTGGTGTTACTTATCTCAGAGAGCGCCAGGGGGCTGGGACATTTCAAGCAAAGCCTATTGGTGAGGGAGTTTCTGTGTGAGCTTTCTTAAAGAAGCACTTCCTTTTTACTCATGATTCTGCGTGGGAATGTATACCAAGCAGTTTCCTCTAAGGGACCAGAAGGTTTACAAAGTTCTTCTGCTTCTACTAGAAGAGAAGAAATGCTGCTACAACATTTTGTTATGGCTGTAATTGTTGCATTTACCTGTACTGTGGAAAGTTAGTTTTCTGAGATGCATAACTCAGAAAAGGATGTTCTTGAAGATCACTCAAATAGAAGTGATGTTGCTGCCCATGAAAAGGTTCCTTCTGGAATCTTGGTGAGTTCAACAAATTTATTGCTAAATATGGGTATTTAATTTCCTATAACACAGTTAAAATATATAAAATTGACTGCCTATATTTAATAGTATGTGGACTACTTTAATTAGGCATTCAACAACTTGCTTTGTTTCCTGTTTTTGTTCCATAACTGCTCTGTGCAGTACAAGTAGCAATCCTAACCTCCCAATTAAAGTCTTAACTTGGGAACAAAGATGGTTTTGTTGTGCAGATCTGATGCTACAGTGGTCCTGTTTGACAGGGCCATTTTTTCCCCCAGTTTTTTCAGGGCACAAAATAGAAACTAGTAAAACACTTGCTAAAGATTTTCTCTGCTTAAGGAAAGCTTCTGCCTCATAAATTTATGTGTGTGCAAATATAGGCAAAATAAGATAAATGGAGGTAAACCACTGCACAATCTAATATCTTGCCTTTGAGTAACTTGCACTCTTCTTTTTCTCTTGCTGAACTAGGCACTTGAAGTAGGCATGTTCATATGGGTGCACTTGTATAAAAGGTGATAGCTTTAAGAACAAAAAAAAGGCAGTTTACCTTTAGTAAAGCCATTCTCCATATGCACAAAGAACACCTATAGTGGACAGACTTTTGATTATATCTTGTACATCTGTATGGATATTACTGAATAACAATTAAAAGAATGTTAAAGAAAACATGTTGGTCTAGTAGGAGCTAAAATAACATCTTTGTTAACGATACAGAGATAAAATTCCTACCCACAAAACCTCCTGCTCAGGTTATGCTAATGTAAGCATTTCCTGGGAATGAGTTTTGAAAATTTGTCTTGTCTGTCATATTAAGCATATCAGATATTCTGAGGGTGGAGTACTATTTAATTATTATTTCTGAGAGCCACTGCTCTGACATGAGGAAGTCAAACAGCATATTCGGGGTTAATTTTAGTTGCACTGATTTGAGTATTTTATAAGTGGAGGCACAGCATTTAAACTATTGAACTTCTGATGTAGATATTTTTTCTTATTTTGTATTTTTTTCTTTTGTGCTCTCAGAAATAGAAAGTTAAAAAACCAAAGCTGTTTCAGTTTCTGCTTTTGGCAGTGCAATGGCTTCTTGCAGAAAAAAAATATTTTCATGATACTGCATAGAGATTCTTTCCCCCATTCCAATTACAGTTGCACTTAGCTTAGTGGTATTGATATTTTGTCCTGTAAGAATCTTTGCAAACAGGGTAGTATTGTATAAATATTCAAAAATCAGTCTCTCTGGAGCCTCAGAAGTCACAAAATCATTTCTGCTTTGATACCTCAGGTATTCATAGCTTTTTAATTTGCTGTCTGAGAAGAGTAAGTAGTAGTGAGCTGCATTAACCTCAGTTTTTATGCAAAGTTCTGGAATTTCACTGCATCAGGCAACGTATAGATTCTGGATATCAAAAGAAATAAAACTTAACAGCTAAACAGTATTATGAAGTATAACTGGCTTGCTTTTCTTAGTTTGTCTTTCCCATCAGGCTTTTTTCCTGAATTTCAGAAAATCAGCATGCTTTTTAGGTTCTTCTCGGAGGTTAAGAAAGCATACTGCTCTCTGCTTTCAAGGCAGTGACATGTAAGAAATGCTTATTAAGCATGAAATAAATAATATTATCAAGGAAATACTTTGTCTTGCTGGTTATGCCATGATGAGGATATTTCTATCGCATTTGCAAAAATTAACATAATAACATTTTACACTGTTCCTTTCTCACTGTAGTCTGATTCTGTACTGTTCACCATAAGTTTTCCAACAATTTCAGTAGCATTTAAGGAAAACAAATAAACCCAAGCAAAGCTGAAACCAAATCCTAACCCCCAAATTTTAAAATCTCCCACCTGGGCTTCTCTGGACATTTGAGATAAAATGATCTGTTTCTCAGTTATGTAGTAACATCTCATTTCTATTTGACCATCTTCTTGATACAGTTTGAACTTTCTTATATAACATGTTTATCTTGCAAAATGAACCATTATGTTAAAAGCTGAACTGCAGCCTGGTAAGCAGTAATGTGCATTAGTTTATTACCTTTATCTAGTTTGGTTTATGTGGAAAGTACAAAACAATGTTTACATTAAGACTTGCATCATAAAAAGCTACTTTCCTTATAAGCAATGTTTTTAGTACTCAGTAGGTACAAAAGTTCATAACTTTTTCACATGTAAGAGTGAACCAGCCATGAACTTTCAAATGTAAGAGGTTATTCAGTGTATCTGTGTTCATAAAAGCGGCTGTGCTGTGAGCTACAGAAATGAAACCGATACCTGTAGAAGAGATAATGCTGCTACAGGATATTCTAGCTGCAGAAAAGCAAGAATATATATAAAATGGGTGAATGCTGTGGTCTTGTGTGGGTTGTATGGTGAATTTCTATGGCCAAGTTAGCATGTATGTGAGAAAAACTAGATTATTTATTATCTGAACTCAGTTCTTAGCAGAAGGTGTGAAATGTTGATCTTTTAAAAGGTCACTGTTTAAAATCATAGAGAATTTTTTGCTAATAGCCACTTTTCAAGTCCTGTTCACTGAAATGAAATATGTGGAATGGAGACTATTAAGACTTGTAGTCCTGGTTGTATCAAACATTTCTTTTAACAAATGCAGTCTCCTTAGTGACACAAAATCAACTTTTCTCTCTAAGCTGATACTGTAGACAGCTCTTGGAAGTGGCCAGTGTAGAGCCATGAATGGCATCATCATTCTGCCTTAAAGATTTTTTTTTTTGTCATGAGATTGAGATTAAACATGACTGTCGTATTAGGTGAAGACTAATTGCTTCAACAGGAAAACAGAGAAACTGTAACCTCTCTGTCTTGAGTTACACTTCCATGAGATGCAGCAAATATCTCACTTGTTAAAATGAAGATGTTCAGTTCCCCGCCTCCTGTTTTTTTTTTTTCCCTAGCTCTCTGGTGCTGCTCAGCACCTCATGACTCAGGTGTTTGTCATGTTCTGCATAATGAGCTAATCTAGCTTACTAACAACCCACTGAAACAAACAGCAACAAGAAATGATGAACTTTTGCCAGCTGTGTCAGGGAGTTAAATCAGCTCATTAAGAGGGTCAGATGGGGAAAGGTTGAAGTGAGACCTTCCCTCTTTAACAAGAGTGAGCTATTCCTTCACTATCAGCAATCAGTTTTATAGTTGTAGGTGAAGCTACTTACAGATGAAATTGAATTAATGACTAATGTTGATAGGGAGTCCATCCTCCTAATCTCATTACTCACTCAGTGACAGTCTGGTTTTTTTCTCTTCATCAACAGGCTACAGGAAAAGGATTCTCTGCTGTGTTACCTAGCATAGTAATTCTGTGGGTAATTTCAAGTCAGTTTTAAATCTGTACTGGAAACCCTCCACCTTCCTTTGTAAGTCTTGTGAAGAGGAAGGAATTATTTTTATAAAATGTTAATATCACTTGGTAATGTATGAGAAGCCTGAGATGGAGAAAATGTTTCTGTAGCTGCTGTAAGGGTGAAAGTAGTTTTAGATTTCTTGCCTGTTGACAGTTATATGAGTATATAGGTGCCACAAAAGTGGTCACTTTTGGGTGAGTATGAGATAGACTTTGGAGGCTCAAAAGGGAAAAAACTGATTAATTATATAGACAATAAAGCAGTGTCAGTAGGAAGAACTGTTGTAATGCAGTACAGTTTAGTTTAGAGGTATTAAGAAAAATCCTAAACCTTGGTCAATGACTAATAAAAATAGAAATGCAAATAGAAAAAAAAACATTGTAGATTTTTTCTAGAAATAATATCTCAAAACAGATTTTAAAAATCTTTTAACAATTTAGGCTGTTTATTGTGTTAACTGTTGTGGGTTTTGCTTGTTGGCAGTGGTTCTTTGTTTTCCTAAATTTCCTTAACTTCAGAGACTGCAATTGTTTGGCTGTTTTTGAAATGAGCTTGTAGCAGACTTTTGGGTGGGAGGCAGGAGATGGTAGAATGAGGAAGGGTTGCACTTAGGTTTCTATCAGAACTTTTCACAGTTTCCCCTCTTCTTTTTGTTAAAGCTCATATGTTCTGAGAAATCTTTGGACTTCTATTTCTTATTGGCAGTCATAGTTCAAATTGTGTTCCTAGTCTGAAGGACTTGCAGTCATTCAGAACTCATTCATTTGCTTAAGTATTTTTAATTAATTAGGCAGAATTTTCAATAAGTGATTCTGTGCTCTTTATCCTGTTTGACTATGGCATAATCTTCTTAACGTGTGTATCTCTTTTCTCCCATAATGTACTTTGATAATTTCTCTAAGATGACTCAGCTGTTTTTGAAATACAGGGCTGCAAAGGAAGAGTTACATGCAGTATGTTCTACATACCTTTTCCTGACTTGCAAGATTATTTTTTTTCCATCCTTATGTACAATTATCTCCATTTTCAATATAGGATCAGTTGTATTAAACAGGCAGTCCTCCAGAGAATGAATTTTTCTTTTTAGCTTATCTTGAGTTATTAAGCATCACTTAAATCTAGGCTTTGAGGTCTTCAAATGACATGCTTCAAAATTTCCTTTGAAGTATTTAATTAGTCATAGATTCAGGTTGATAAAGCATTAGGAATAGGTTTTGTAACTCTGGGTACTTTTAGTAATATAAGGATTGCCTCAAAGTTCTGTTGATTGAAAACATTTGTGTAAAGCTTGTTACAACAAAGTAATTGATACATGACATAGCATGTCTATTTAAATGTTTTATAAAAAATCATTTCAGAAAAACCTATTGTGTTTTTAAGTTTACTTATTTTTTTGTTTTTCTTTCCCTCGCTTAGTCTCAGACGATGAACTACGTGGGGCAGCTTGCAGGGCAGGTGCTGGTTACAGTGAAGGAGCTGTACAAAGGCATTAACCAGGCAACCCTGTCGGGGTGCATCGATGTCATTGTGGTCCGGCAGCAGGATGGCACCTACCAGTGTTCTCCCTTCCATGTCCGGTTCGGGAAGCTTGGTGTGCTGCGCTCTAAAGAAAAAGTGGTAAGTTCAGAAAGTGGGTCAAAACAATGTTTTGAGTACCAGTGCATTCCCTCTTCCCCTTCGTCCTTCCCCAGCTAACTGGGAACCCACATTCCCAGTTAGCAGGCTGGTTCAGTCCAGAACAGTTGCTCATAAATGCCGTGCAGGGTGGTCGTTTTGGAATGCAAAACAAAACTTCTTGTTGTAATCTAAGGACTCTGCAAAAATGCTGTGAAAGGAAAACTGTGACAGCTCTGGGCCTATGCAAAAAGACAAATACCAGTATATAGACTTCACAGTTTTAAAATGTTTGCCTGGGGTTATTTATTTACTTACCCAAGTATGCTGGGAAAGAAATGCTTAATGCTATTTAACTGATCCCTGATGTAAGCAACTTTTTTTGGAATGTTTGAAGGACAAACAGCATGTTTGGTGACCTATTATAAATATTGCTCCTTGTTAGCTGTGTTCAAGGCTGATTTACAGTAGAAAATGCAGTTATTAACATCCACAAGCAAGTGAAAACTGAGACTAAAGCTTCATTCCTGTGTGGGCTTGTTGGAAAGAGAACCTGTTACAATTTCCCGTCCAGCCATTCTGAGATGGTGGTGCTACCCAAGCAGATTGTCCTTCCATCCCCTTCCCATAGGCTTTGTTAGTCATACTGAGAGAGTGAGTTGAATTTGGTTGGCTGGAAAATGGAGCTGTTTTAGGGGAACTTTACTGTCAGTAAGGAGCACTGTGTATGGCATGTGGGTGTGCTACCAAAAGAATTGATTTAAACAGGACATAAACCCTCAGGATTATTTTTAAGGAGTAAATGGTTAATCGCAGGAAGCTACCCCTATCATTATATTTTGGTTGTAAAAAGAGAATAAAGCTAAACTGAAAGAGCAGTTAGGTCATGCTTTTTTTTGTTAAAGGTAATAGAGTTACATGCATTAAAGTTGTATGTTTGTCATAGTAACACAGGTGAGTAGCAGGTTTTCTGTTTATTTTTTGTTTGATTTCCCACTTGCTAGTGTTTATTTTAACAAGTTTGTGGATGACAAAGAATTTACTTAACAGTTTTGTTACAGATTACATTACAGTTTTCAACAGGGCAAAAAATGGGTAGTAGAGCTGTACTTTTTCTGACATCTAGGCAAGCAAGATATGCTTATAACAGGAGTGGTCTGAATTCGAGTTTGTTAAATGTCTCTATGCACTTCTGAATAGCCGAACCAAATTTGAGAGGTTTTCCGCTTCTGGGTAGCTCTAAAAAGCTGTTGAATAGTAGAAACATCTGCTCTTGGCACCTGTTGTGCTAGACTGTCAGTGTAATTCTAAGATTTTGCTTGTGTAGATGACTGCTGCTCCTTGTTTCCTCCATCCTGGGAGTTACTGTTCACACAGTTCTCTCAATAGTCAGTTGAGTGTTTGTTTCTGCTTTGTGGATGCTTTTTTCCTCTGGCATGTTATGAGGCCAGGATCAATTTGTAGTCCCAAGATGTGTGGGAACACAAAGTGTGTGTATCTGTGCTTCAACTTCAGGTATATACTGAGGTCTTCAGAAACCAGTGTGAGGTATAGGTACTAAACTTAGAGATGTAAACCAGCTTAAAGAAAAGGTGAGGTTTTTTAATCTCATGATGCTGAATTGAAAATACAATAAAATATTTAAAAAAAAAACAGTGAAATATATATGATTTTCAGATCAAAATCAGTCTGTTATTGTGGAGAAGAAAATTGGTTGTCTTAAGGATTTGGGTATTGTCCCCATGCATGCTTGGTTATTTACCTTAATTTATCATCTCTTATGACTGGGTTTTCTTGACTAAAAAAGTACCTTTCTAGCACAATAAAAACATTATTCTCTGACAAAAGTGCTATGGTTGCAGAAGGGTTGTGATCCCATGTCATACCCCCATAAACTCATGAGTAGGAAAATCTGAATCACTAACTTAAGTTACAGAAATAATTGTGGCAAGTCTCTCAACACTTTCAGACAAAGCCTGCCTCCAGGAGGCTTCCAGGTGGAACTTCTGGTATTCAGGATTCAGATTCACACTGGGCCTCAATTCAGATTAAGATTTAAACATCTGAACAGTCTCAGTCATTCTTCCATGAAATACAGACTATATCAAAAATTGTTTGAACAAGATTCAGCCTTTATATGAAGTTTATCTTTTTCTTATTTTTCTTGTGGTTGTTAGGCTCTCTGACGGGAGCATGACGTAATTTGCAGGTGAACCAACTAAAGACCATTATGACACACTTTTGTCAGAAAGAGAGAGGAGAAAGGGATACTGTTATACAGTGAAACAAAGTTTACTCTCAGAGCTAAGTGGGCCATGAGGTCAACACTTTCCCCATGATAAATTACTTAAAATAAATTGTCTCTTTCCACAGATTGATATAGAAATTAATGGTGATGCCGTTGATCTTCATATGAAATTGGGTGACAATGGAGAAGCTTTCTTTGTGCAAGAAACCGAGGAGGAAAATGTAAGGACTTTGTGCTTCTTGATGGCTGCAATGTAGTAATAACACAGTAATGGGTTAAAAGTGCTTCATACTGTGTTGTCAATATCCTCACTTCTGTGAAAGCTAGATTTTCTGTAACTGAATCTTAACATCTCTTTCATATGCTGCCAAGATGCTTGATGCTTTGTACAATTTTGCTGCCAGTAATAATAAAGTAACAAATTATTTTCATTAATTAGAACATTATTTGGAAGATGTGCTAAAGTATTTTAGTTTGAGTTTGTTTCTTTTAGTTGATTCTTCTTGTTGACTGTAGTTACACTGATTGCAGTGTCTTACAATAATTTTTTCTGTAAATTATTACAGCTGGTGCCTCTACTAATAAAGGTACTCTATATTTTGGGCATTTTTTAAATTTGCCTTACAAATTTTAGCCCAGTTTTTCCCAATTTTATTTATGAAACTTTCACCAGGTAACAGTAACTTCTTTGACTTGAGAATTTATTTTCGAAGAATCTTGTGCAACTGGAAGCTTCTGAGCTTCTGAAAAAACAGGAATAACAGTTCACTTTTACTCTGATTTCCTAAGGATATGGGAGGATATGTATTAGTCAGTCCTGACCATTGCTTTTCAGTCTGTTGGCATTTTTCAGCAAGTCTGAAGGAATGAAGTTCTAAATACAAGGGTCCGAAAGGTTTAGTGAAAAATAGTCAGAAGACATTTGTCACAGAGAAGTAAAATATAAAGTGTTAATTTCCTCTTGTTATTACAAAACAGTCTTTGTAGGAAATGAGACTGATCCAGTTTTTAGTTTAGGTTGCTACTTGTTTACTGTGAGGGATCAGAGGAAGCTCTCATATTGAAAGGAGTTAAATACAATTTAAACTGGAAGGAGAAAATAAGCATTAAGACCCCAAATGAAAACTTGGGGTTTGTAACACCTAAGTGAAAGGAAGGTTGGGTTCTGTGTCAGCATACACCATGATTAAATAGAAACTGAAAGTAGTTTTTTACAGATCTAGGCTGTGTCAGACATTGATGGGAACTGATCAGTCTCATGACTTTTGGAAAGCAAGGGTGATAACCACTGCCTTTGTCCCCAGTACAGTGTCTTAAAGGAGCTATTGCACTTGTATGGTACATTTTGATTTATAGCGAGTGCCGTATCTGTGTATAATGTGTTCTTGAAAGCTGGCAATTCATGCTGAAAATATAGCTCAAGTTTGCTACAAAGCAAAACTGAATTATTTTTACTGCTTTTAGGCATTTTTTTTCCTGGCAACTGATCAGTTGTTTGAAGCTATGCTTCAGGGATAAATCATAAACCTCTCCTTTTTTTTTTGTTGTTGTTGTTTTTTTTTGTTTGTTTGGTTGGTTCTTTTTGTTTGTTTTTTCCTTCATAGGGGATCCAGAAAGGTACTTTAAGGGCTCAGTCTTTGCGTTTTTCACATCTTGACATTCAGAAAATCAGGACAATTTTCCAGCCCTTTTCCTGAGTGTTTTTTTTTTTTCTAATTCTTGATTGTTTATCGCTAATTGTGTAGAATATTAACTTAAGGTGCTAGCATTTTATTTCAGGGTTTTTCACAATGCAAAATATGTGTGGCATCAGTGTTGTATAAAGCTGTATTTTGTTCTCCTTTCTCTACTTCACTCTACTTTACAGCCAGTGGAACAAAATTTGTTATTTAACTCTTAATTCAATGAAAATTTGAATTTAGTGTTACATAGCAGATAAGACTTTGAGCACATCAAATGGCTGTGTCTCATCAATGTTCCTGACTAACCTTCTGTACAAGAGTCCAGTGAAATAACAGATACCTTGAAATGACTTCTAGTCTCTACCATGAAATTGAGTTCCATAACTTTCTTTCTTCACTGTGCAAATTCCATTATCTTCTGGTTTTGTTCCACCTTTGTCTTTGTCTCTTCACGGTGTGTTTCTTTCAGACTAGGTGTCAGTGTCTTGAGTTTCTTGTTACAATGTAAATAAACCTCAGGCAGTCCATAGCTAAAGCTTTTCCTTCAAAGGGCTGTGGGTTGTAATTAGTTGAGGATTGATTGGTTGTGTTTTGGTTTTAAGGTGAGTAAATTATAGTTGACTTTTTCTTTTTGAAAGATACTTTACATAAATAATGTCTGACATGTATGACATGACTGAAGGCACCTTCACCAATTTTGTGGGTAACACTGAACTGAGAGGAGAGGTAGCCAGGTCAGAAAAGGAGGCACCACAGAGAGCCAGCTGGGCAGGCTGGGAGACTGGACCAGCAAGATTTACACCAAGGTTTGACCAAGAAGCATGTGCAGTCTCACATAAGGGTTGGAAGTGTGGGCTGGCACCCCCAGCAGTGCAGGCTGGGATCTGACTGGATGAAATGCATCTCTGCATCACCTGGCCAGCAGTGTGCCCTGGCTGTAGTGAAGGCAAATGCATCCCAGGTAGCATCAGCAATAGCACAGCCAGCAGGTGAAGGGATGTGGGCTTGTCCTGCTCAGCCTGGTGTATGCTAGATCAAATCTGGAACTCAGTTCTGGCCTTCCCAGTTCCGGAGAAAGAAAATCCATGGAAGGTTGGAGAGAGCCTGGTGGAGGGCTGAAGAAATTGAAATAGGAAAAAAAGTTGCTGGAACTTATTCTAGTGAGCCTAGAGAGGATTCAGGGGAATCTAACCACAGTCCTGCAGTACCTACAAGGAAGTTACAGGACAGACAGAGACACTCTCTTCACAAGGCTGTCTAGTCATAAGATGGGGCAAAGGGCATGAGGAAAATGTCAGCTAGATATAAGAAAAATCCTTCTGGACAAAAGCAGTATAACAGAGGAATGGGTAGCCTTGAGAAGTGATAGACTCCCTCCCTAGAAATACTCAACCTTTGGCTTGACAAGGCCCTGGATAACCTAACCCAAGGCTCTGCTTTCAGCAGAAGATTGGACCAGATGGTGTCCTGATGTCCCTTTCAACCTATACCTTCCAGTGAATCTGTTTCAAAATAAACAGCAGTGGGTTTAATTAGCCCTTTTTTATTAACACATTTAATAAGCATGGAACTGGCATGCTCGGGGCAGATAACTTCAAAAACATTCCACTGACTGGGTGTTTGCTTTGCTGGAAAAATCAGCTGTTTGTGTCTGAAGAATGTAACATGCGTTTTTCTGAACATGTAATTGCTCTTGTTGGACTTGGTTCCTTTTTACATATCAGCTTCATACCATTGGGCATCTGTATGGCTTTGTGTCTTAATATAGGTACAGGGATTAATCTGTAGCTGACAACTACCCTGTGTGCGCAAAACAAAGTTGAAAAAAATAGCTTTTTTAAATTTTTTTTTCTCCTAGGAAAAGGTTCCTGCTTATTTGGCAACATCTCCAATACCCACTGAAGATCAGTTTTTTAAAGACACTGACAATCATTTGAAATCAGGTGAAAATGAAAGGACATGTGCAAACTCAGAAATTCCACACTCTGGAGAAACAGAGACTGTATTCACCCCAGGTTCTGTGAAAAAGAAAAAAAGGAGGAGGAAGAAATACAAACAAGATAGCAGGAAAGAAGATCAGATCTCTTCTGCTGGGACTGAAGAGATTTTTGAAATGGAAATAAGCTCAGATGATGAGAAAAGTGTACAGCCCCTAAGGTAAGCTTTTTTCACTGTTATCACTGAACATTTAAAAGGTGACTTGTTTATTTCCTCCATGCAAGTATTGCACAAGTTTTGGTAGGCTCTGCCTACCTCAGGCAAACAAACAAAACTCCAAATAGGTATCTTCCAAAAGTTGGGCCATTTTTTTATGAGCATGAATGCAGTTAAGCCCATTCTGGTGAAGAAGTGTTACGGTCTGTTGTGTGACTGAGAAAGTTTCAGTGTCATTTCTCTGATGAGGCAGAGTGGTTTCCAGTGTGTTTGGTAGCCTCTAGATAGACTGCAGTGTGGAATGCCTGTTGCAAACCACACCTGAATTTGGCTCCTCTGTAACCTGAAGTTTACTTTGGCAACTGAAAAGTGCATAAATGAATGTCCCTTTATGTTAGTAAAGAGAATGCTTTATATGTGTGTGAAGAGAAGGGGGGGGGGGAAAGGAAGGGAAAAAAAAAAATCAATCCTGTGTTTTGAAGTGGATAAACTCTTGAGTAAAACGGAGCTTGTGATAAAGTAGTAGCATGTACTAATGAGTTGAAGAGGTCTGTAGGGTAACAGGAAATAGTAAGGTTATAGATGAAAGCCATCAAGCATATGAATGTTTCAAATCCAGGAAAAGCCTGCTCATCAGGACTTGGTTTTCAAATAAAGCTAGGTGTTTCACTGGGACAGTGTTGTTAAATGTAGTACTGGCTGAATAAATTAAAGATCAGGTCTGGGAACTGCAAGAGTGTTTTGGTGTACGAGAATAAAATATAGCTGAAAAAACTCCTTCAGTATGGATCTTCAAAGGAGTCTCAAGTTTAGTAAGAATCAGACAAAAAGGTTAGTGCAAGAGAAAAACATGAATCTGTTATCACACATATGACTAGTAAAATATAACAAACAAAATCTGTATTTTAAAGTGTTTTTTAGAGTGCCTGTGGCTTTCTTAGTTAATTTGCCTTATTTTATTAATGTTATTTAGATATTCACCACCTGTTTAAGTCTTAGCGTTTTGTTTGGTTTGAAATTTTTATCCTTTTTTCAGTTCAGGAAAAGGAAGACATTTGCTCAGTCTTTAGCATGCAGTTAAGAAAACAATAAACTTGTCACAGTAAAACCATCAAAAATAAAACTTAATGTCAAGTACAGAAAGAGAGAAAATATAACCCAATAATTCTTTATTTAATGTGTCATTACAAATGTATGCAGTATTTAGGAATGTCATGTTAATAATGGCTGCTTTCATCCAGTGTTTAGGGTTCAAATTGCTATTCTAGCAATTATCTTACTTTGACTAGAGTGAATTAAAAAGGGTGTGTTTGATCAGAATGTTGAATGTTTAGTCATAGCTGAACAGACCATGGTGTTTTCATCAAGTTTACTCTGCTTTTGTTTTTTGTACCCTTTAAAATGAAAGTTTGGCAAGGCTTTTTGTTTCTGAACTTTTTTTTAACATGGATAAGCAGAAACAGCAGTAAAAATACATTGTCAGATAGGATGTTATAAAGTGAAAAGAAGATGATTTTGTAAAAGAATGGTGTATTCTTGTAAACAGCAATTAAATGCAGGACTGAAACAAAAAAAACCCGTTGTAATAGTGAAGGCCCAAATTTGTTAGGTTTGTGGCTCTGTGTCGATTAGTCAAGTTTATATACATCATTTCAGTGGGCTACCAGGGCAGGAAATAAAATGCCTTGCAATAGGCATGCACTTGTTTTTTCCCCAGCTAAAGAAAACCTCTGAACTCCTTTTCATAGCTTTTTCTTTTCAAACCCTGTGGGGATGTAAGGTGGAATCAGTACATTGGTTTGGGATTGTGGTATTTTGGTTGGTTGGTTTTTTGGGTTTTTTTTTGTCTTTAGTTATAAATGTCTGGCTCTGAAAAGGAAGAAGAAAGATAAGAAATTAGAAACTTAACTGTTCTTAGGCATAGGTTCAGATTTCAAAGAGAAACTAGGAACGGAAAAGGGAGGCTGATGTTTTTACAGGAAGGTCAAAAATTCAGTCACAGGTGCCAGTATGTAATGTCTTATCTCTTTGGTTTTTTTATAAAGCAGAAAACAAGATGTTTTCTGTTTCTTGGGAAAATCTATTACCAAGTGTTTATCAGGTTTTTTTCAAAATATGTCCTTTGTCTTTTCCAGCTATGATTTAGTTATGTTAGTAGTGCTAGACTTACATAAAATAATACCAGAAAAAATGAGATTACAGTATGTACAACTCAGAAATAGAGGGCATTATATCTCCAGTGCTAAGGGTATTAAAGGGTTAAAGTGGTTAGCTGTCTCTGAAATCTTGGGTATTTTAGACTATATGTAAAGTGGACAGCAATGAGAAGTGGCAGTACTGTTTATTGCAAAATAAATAGCTTAGAGTTGAAAGTGCAACTTGATGTTAGAAGCTGATGCATACTGATTTTCCCCTTTTTTCTGATTTTCAGTAGTCTTCATTTGGATTTTTAACTTTTGTGTTCATCCACTTACCAGTTAAATTTGATTTTTTGCATCCTTTATATAAACCCATTTTGTTGCTAATTTCCAGTGAATAAAATCTGTTCAGTACCACCCATGTGTCATCTTGCCTTCCTCCCCACTGAAGTAAAGATATTGGGGACCTCTTTAATTTGTTTTTTTGTGTGTGTTTACTTAGTTGTTCAATCATACTTTTTTCCTCCTTTGGAGATACTTAGTACTGCTGACAGTGATAGTATAAAACTTATTTCTGTCACACTTAGTTTATGAATACAGAGTTTATGAATCTACAGTCTCTGCAGTTCCAAAGTCAGGTAGCATCATCAGGTTTCATAAGAATAGTGCTGTATTGGAATAAGAAGTGGAGCTAAAAAGACATTTTTAGAGTTCAGCATTTACTATAATCTAGGCTGTCTTCCCAAAGAAAGATTTGTGCAAAGGAGATAGATCACTGTAACTGCTTAGTGTCTAATTGAGTAGGCATGCAAATTCTAAATATTTACTCATTTGATAATAGCAAAATATTTTCTTTCCTCCATCCATGAGAGAAATGAGCATTAGCATTCCAAAACAAATCCAGTGCAACTGTGCACTGGAATAAAAATAGTTTTTTCTTTCATAATAATAGCTTAAAATAATTTATTTTGCATTTTGCACTCAGATTCCAGCATGTCTTCCTTGTATTCTTATCTGCTGCGTAGCCATGATGGCCTTGATCTAACCTCAAACAAGTTAGTTGTATCCTGAGAATAAATATTTATTCAGTTAAATTCAAAAAGCTGTAAAAAAATCTAAAGTACTTTTATGATGGTAATGTTTCAAGGGGACTTCTGTGTAAAATAGGGTGTATGCCTGTTCAGTGGGTCTTACTGTTGGTCTTTGATGTAGATATTGAGTAGACTTCCCAGTGCAAAACAAACCTCACAATTCAGAAAAGTGGATTATTTTGTCTCTTTGTTGTAGTTGATGTAATCTGTATGTTCTTGGGTAAATTGTGATGCTAGTACCTACTCCTGGTTTCTTACTGTTTTGTCAAATGTATGTTGTCAAAACTAACCTTACTAATTCAGCTTTTCCAGTGATTGTAAAATTCACACAGTGAAGTTTACTGTGTAAAAATTTATGTTCATCTTTTTGTTTTGCTAATATTATCTGCCTATGTAAAATCACTAACCTTTACTCAGGCAGAGTAGTATCATTTATGCTATTGTCGTTTCTTTAGTATTAACTTCCAGGACTAGTAGATTTTAAAATTTGCAATATTTCCAAGTATTAATAATAGTTTTTAAATGCTTTTTAAATTACATAAAGGTATCTTGCAAACAACAAAACCTTTAAGCTATACACTCCTTGCTTTTGCTCTTAGATTTTTTTTATAACATCTATGTAATTTCTTTTACTGAATTAATAACACAGATTTGTTATAGCTGACTTAATGTCTTATGTGTCTCCACAGAGGATCCTCAAATTCATCACCAAAGGGTGAAGAACAAAAAGAATCTTTGATTTATCATTCAAAGGACCATTACCCCTTATCTGATGGAGACTGGTCCCCTCTGGAGAAGTAAGTCACTTTGTAATGTCATAATTACTCATCATTATAGAAATTATAAAAAAAAATTACTATGCCTTTTTATTCATTTCCCCCCTGATCTGTAAAACTATCAAACTTGCCCAACTTCTGTGATATCAAATGCAACACTTGATGCTAATATGAAACTTTGGGAACTTTACAAAATGTATTCTTTCACTGTTAAAGAGAGGAAATACAGTTAATAAGATTCCCTCAAGCTGAGAAGGGTGTGGAAAACTAGGATGTTCCCTATTATTCACCCTGGCACAAGCAATACTTGAACTGCCAGAACACAAAAGTGATGAGTATGTTAAGGTACATTTTACTGTGTGAAGTAATTCAAATTGCTCAAGGTAAAGCTAGATCCTAAAGTTGAACCATATTCCACTTCAGAACAGGGAATTTGCTGGAGTCCTGGTGTCTGTCTTTGTCCAGAGATACCTAAATCATCCTCACTTGCCTGTGGATTCTTAAAAATGACATAATACAGCTTGCCAATCAGTTTTCAGTGACCAGGGCACTTCTGTATGTACATCCAAGTACATTCTTCAGTTTCTGATGTTCATGCTATTCTTCTTGCATTCAGTTTGTAGATTTTTTCGAGGCTCACACTTTGGATTCACCACTCTAACCTCAATCTCTATATGCATAAGGAAGCATTTTGTGCATATGTGGTAGTATTTGAGGTAAATTTTGTACTTTCCCTGAACCTTGGACATACAGGAGAGGACATGTATGTCTCACATAGCATGCTAAGTAGTATCATGATTCATCTGAACTCTCTGGCAAGTGTCTGTTCAGTTTAATGGAGGAATCTGTCTCATAGCAGATGCATTCACAAGGTCAGTGAGGATTACTGGTCAGCCTTCCATGTTGGCTGTTGTTGCTTGTTTCCTGCTCAGTGCACAGGTACCTGTTCTTCTGCATCAGTAGCTGGTGCAGAATGGAAGAGTTCAACCTTCAACCAATACTTTTTGAAGTGTGTATGATCTCTCAGCTTCAGGTGTTGGCAGAGCTGTGGCCTCAGTGGAGTCAGAATGTACCGCACCATGCTTGGTGCCTTCTAATTCCCCCAGCACACAGCTTGTTAATGAACAGAAGCAGTTGGACAGGAAATTCCATTATCATTCCTTTTTATGTTTTGGGCTGACAACCACATCCTCAATTACACTTAATGAGATGTAGCCTTCAAATGTTCCCCAGAGGTTTGTGGTTTGTGACTGAAATGCAGTCATAGTGTTTGACCCTAAGGACTGACATGTTGCTATATGGATTGTATCACCTAGATGACTGTAGGCTGATGGAGGGTGATATTCATTTTCAGTTTATAAAACTCTGAACTAACATAGAATAGCAGGTTATATATGGGAGAGATAATTCATGCATCTCTTCTCATTTATGTATTATGGAGTCAGTCTGCTGTAATAACTTCTTTGTGCCTCATGTGAGATATCTAGGCTTTTCACAGTCCTGGGGTTGTTTTTTTAACAAAAAGCTACCCAGTCCAGATTGCAGTTCAACAGGGAAATTGGCAATTTTCCTTTTTGTCTTTGAGGAGGATGTTGGGTCAGGGTTTCTCCTGATGCAAGCCATCTAGGAGAAGAGAAATTTTGCTTTAAATTACTTCTCCTAAGCCATCAAAGAAAGATTTTATCATGTAGCTATTGTACAGAGGGAGAGAAATGGGAGGTTTTAATAACCTCCTTTTTGGAGATCTGAAAAAGCGAACTACTTTGTAGTTAAGTTGGCTGTCATGCTCTTCAGAACCCTTGCAGGGAGCTCAAGGAAGAAAATAGCACAAGTCCTTTCCACGAGGACACTTCTGTTTGTCCTACTCAGTATAATAAGATGGAAAGCATAACCATTAACTATTTGATATTTAATTTAACAGGCAATGTTGGCACAACTAGGTCACTATTACAAGCGAGGGCCTTTTGGCTAAACACTTCTGCGTGAGAGTGACAGTGAAAAACATGCCTTGAGGAAGTAGAATAGAGTCAGGGTCTCAAAGCCCTGAATTATTCAATCTTTTGCAGGAACTGCTAAATATTAAAAATTAGACAGAGAAACAGGTTAATATTCTGCATGGCTTCCAGTTGACTTGTGGTGTAGGTGGAATAAATTATTTGATATGCAGGGAAAGTTAGTTCATATTCTTCCTGAAAACAAAGGTGTACATGTATTTTCATCAGTGTGTCGCTTTAAACAAGCCCTTCTAACAGTACAGAAAATGTGATTCCTGTATGATATTGTTGATAGAGAACTGAGGGGGAAAATACCAGTTTTCTTTTTTGTGTCCATGCATGATGAAGGCTGGAAGACAACTGAGGTGACGGCTCATCATTGCAGAGATGTTTAAATGTCCTGATACCTTGGATTTTTGAGGTGTCCTCTCAGAGCAATATGAGGGATTCTTACTGTTTGGAGATCTGTGTAATGTCTATTTTTGCAGCATGAATTGTGATCACAATTTAGTCCTGTATGATACTACAAAACCTGAGTTCCTCAAACCTTCAGGAAGTTTGATATATGGTACTGAATTAGGTAACTAATCTTTGCAGGAATTTTGTATGGGGGGAAAAAAATCCATATATTTAATACCTGTAGGGAGTTACTTTTAAATTTTCAGTGTTAAAACATTGAACAACCCAAATTGGAAGTGAACTCAGAAGTTCATCTGGCCCAATCTTTCATGGGAGAGGGAGTCTCAAAGACATTGTCTAGCACCCAGACCAATCACAAATTACAAGTGCAACAAGTGCAAAGACAAGTGTGAGATCCTGTACTGGGATGACGCAACCAGAGAACCCAGTACAGGCTGGGATCTGTGTGCTTGGGACCAGCCTTGCTGACCTGAGGGACAGCAAGCTGAGCTTGAGGCAGCAGAGTGTGGCTGCAGCAACAAAGGCAAACTGGATCCTGGGCTGCATCCATAAGGGCTTTACTGGCAGAGACAGAGATGTGGTTATCCCTCTCCTCTTAGTTCTGCTCAGGCTGCACATGGAGAGCTGTGCCTAGTTCTGGTCCCTACAGTTTAAATTGAAATAATGATGTTTGTTTCTATAAACCCAAACCATAATATGTTATGAATGTCAAAGTATAAAAAGAGCAGCATTTCTGTAATATACAATGTAATCGCCCTATTCAAGGAAGGGTAGACAAAACCTTGTGTTTCCTTTAATCTCTAGGATCCTAAGTGCAAAATGATTTTGAAATCACTCCTTTCTAGCATAGGGTGTTCTTCTGGCTTAAAAGTAATCTTTACTGAAGTAAATTTCAGAAGTCTGTTTCTGATTTATGGATAATAACCACTGTAGGGAAAAATAGGATGGATTTTAAAGGTCATGTAGTTCAAACACACCAGAAGGAAGTTTTCAAGTAGTCTCCTTTCCTAAGTTATCTTCTCAATGTTTTCTTCCCTGCATTGGGAATTGATGTTTTGTGCACTTGTGAGGTATGTTTGCAAGACTTCTATTACTCAAATCTCTGCATAGCATGCTGAAATGCAATATTTTTACAGGTTAGGACTTAAAACTATTTTCTGTCTTACTTTTTGAGAAACTTTTTAGTTCTGTTCTTGTTTTGTTTGAAAAATGGAACATGGGCTGTGAAAGGGAGAGCTATTCCTGCACTGCAGATGCAGTGGAGGAATCCATTTAGTGTGATCACTATGTAAGTCCTTTAATGTCTTTAATGTGATTTTGGTTTTAACCTAATTTCTCACCGTTTGAAAACCCTGCTGGGCTTCTTGCCATGTTGCCAAATAATTGAAGCTCTGTTAAGCTGTTGAAAACTACCAACAGTAGCTGCACAACAAATGCATTAATGCATTTTAAACACTGGCTTTCTTTTTTCTTTTTTTTTCCTTCTTTTTTTTTTTTTTTAATTGGTATTGATTTGGTAGCCCTTTCTCTGAGCAAGTCTGCCCTAAAAGTGATTCAGAACTGGAAGTTAAGCCTGCTGAGAGTTTGCTCAGATCTGAATCTCACATGGAATGGACGTGGGGAGGATTCCCAGAGTCAACCAAGGTAAACGTATTTATTGTCTCTAACTTTGTAACTGAGTGTTGGCATTTTTAACACTGTCCTAGGAGAGGATTGGAAATCTGCTGCTGTTGTTCAGCTACAGCTGAAGTGGGGAAGTAGCAGCCCCTTGTGGCAGGCAGAGAGAGTCTGCTTTTTTGAGCTCAGAAGCTGCTCAGCTAAGTAATCCCAGAAAACCTAGCAGTGAAAGTCTGAAATTTCTGAATTTTTAGTGAGAACCTGAAGGAAACAACTTAAGAAATTCATTTCCTTTTATTGTAGAGTAAGTTCTGTTTCATTCCAGAGGAACTGTAGCCTTGATAAGAGTAAATTTGGTATCTAACAGAGGCCCTGATGAATCCACACTTAGGCTTTTTCCTTGCTGTGGTTTGGTAAGTCAGCACTTCCTCTCTGCCAGGTTCTTTACTGAACTTGTAAATAAGCTCCTGTGAAAATTCTTTTGCAGGGAACTTGGCTAATATGGTGAGACATGTCTTATGTTGCTACAATACTTGTTTAAGTAATTTTGTAGTTTCCTTGTGTGATGAGAACTTGTACAATGAGTACAAATTTAATGTTTAGAATGGAATAAAATGAACAGGTGAAATGAAAGGGTTGACTAGAATTTTGTTTTTCAGATAAGCAAGAAAGAAAAACTGGAACACTGCAGAACAGCTACCATTACTCCATCAGAGAAGACTCATTTTAGGGTCATCCTAAGCTCTGATGAAGTTGAAGACGATGATGATGTGAAAGATTCTGTCTGTACAGTACTGAAACCTGAGCCAAGAACTCATCCTCTCCTTAAGCAGATGGATGTTAAAGACTCTCTTGCTTCTGCAATCGTAGAACCGCAAGTTCCATTGCCATTGGATGGTGATCATCATTCCAGAATATTGATGGATCCTTTGCCAGAAACAAAACCAACAGCAAAAACTGACTCTCCTTCAAAAAAGAAAGGTGTGGAAAAAAGCTCTTGATTCTTGTCCTCAGTGTGATCTACCAAACTTGAGGTCATAGTGGGAAAAGTATAAATGTGCCTTTTCAGTTTTTCCTATTTAAAATTTTGTCTGACTAAAATTGTAATGAAACTCTGGAACTTTAAAATCATACAAATAAGTCTGAATCTTCCATGATTATGTTTGTATTTAATGTGTCTGGGTAACTTCATTTTAGTAATCTTAGTTGTTAAAATTAACAGGGGTGCACAAGCGAAGTCATCACCAAGGCCCTGATGATATTTACTTGGATGACCTAAAGGCTTTGGAACCTGAAGTTGCAGCACTGTACTTTCCCAAAAGGTAATTTTGAAGTAAAATGCTGTAAATCTGGGGTAATTCTGCAGTTGCATTACCTTAGTCATTATATGTATTATTTATGTGCCGGTTCCGATAAAAAGAATTGGACTTCAGGTTTTTAGACTTCTGTGAAGTATTCAGAACTTATCTCATTGTGAAAAGTCTAATTTGACAAGAAACACATCGAGAGATCTCATTTGAGGTGACTACCGGGAGTTTTCCTCTTTGTGGAACTTGTATGTTCTGCAGACCTAGAGGGAAGTACATTTAAACTGCTTTTGTACCAGTACTCTAGTTCAGCCCTATTGTAAACTTTTCAGTGGATCAAACTAGTGATTCCAGCCTTAAATCACAATGTGGGGTGTTTTTTTTTTTAACATCTTTTTTTTTTTTTCTGTTGTACTTTTTGCAACAGACAGCGTTCTAAAAACACTAAAACACTAAAAGTGCCTTTTTTTTCGTTTTTCTTATTTTACAACTTTCTGGTAAAGATTGAGGAGTACAGTATTATTCTGCAGGACCAGAATGTAGAGGGTATTTTCTTCCTTTAAATCCAATTTAGGCAAGAAATGTAATTATTGCCCAGTTTAGGGGAGTGTTAGAAAAACTGGAAGCAGTCTGCCAAGATTATGAAGGGTTGGTGTGGGTGTGTGTATCTGGGTTTTTTGTTAGGTTGGTTTTAAATTTATGTTGTGAAAAGATGTAAAAATGCAAAAGCAATTTTTGGGGGAGTATTCATCTAGTGTGTTCTGTAACCCAAGATCTGTACATTTTTTTGCAAGTAAAATGCTTTTCATTTTCTTTTAGTGATTCTGATCCTGGCTTCAGGCAGTGGACAGAGTCAGATACCCTTTCTGGTTCCCAGTCACCCCAGTCAGTGGGAAGTGCTGCTGCTGATAGTGGTACAGAGTGCATGTCTGATTCTGCTATGGACTTGCCTGATGTTACACTTTCACTTTGTGGAGGTCTCAATGAAAATGGAGAGATTTCTAAAGGTATGTGAAAGACTGAAGCATAAAGAGGAATTGAGCTCAGGCAGCTAAACAGATAAAGTGGCTTGAATGCTCTGATTTCCTCTTTACAAAATGATGGCTTAGTATGCTCACATTGAGAAAAGGGGATAGAAAATCTTTCATTTTTCTAAAATTCTCAAGTATTTGCCAAGCAGAGATAGCAGAATTGAATCTCATACTAATCAAGAACACTTGATGTCTTGAGAAGCTGTCTGTCTCCTTTTTTGTACTATATATTATTTTCTGAGCAACTACATCAATTTCTGATTGCCAGTCCTTGCTTAGTCCTATGTAAATCTTAACTCATCTTCTTTCCAATAGCCTGATAATTTTTTCATCTTTTTCAGTTTTTTTCAAGTGATAAAAACCCCCTTTGTGTTGGACTATGTTTTTTGCTCTACTTGTATTCTAAATGATTGTTAACCTCTAGATTTTTCATTAGCTGATTTTTCTCTTTTAATGCTTTAGTCTGTTTGCTGTTGAAGTTACATGTATTTTGAGGGAGCTTTTAGGAGGATAAAATCTTCATGGACATGTACTGCAGTGTTTTAATATTATTTTTTTAAATGGTCATCCAGTCTCTAATACTCTAATACACTCTAATACACCTAAATAAGTGAAATTTAGGTGCTTATTAATAAAGACTCAGGACTGTTCTTGTAATAACATGGTAGGAGAAAAGGATGTCTCGATTGCAGAGGTCTGTCACTAAATCATGGATTTCTGCAAACATATAGAAACTGGTTGTGAAAATGCTAGTTAATGATAGTAGTAGTTTTTCAAACCTGAAAAGCTGACATCACCCTTCCCTCTCTTCTTCTAGTGTAGTATGTAGTCTCCTTACCTGTCAATTTTTGAAGAAAACTTGCCTAGACAAGCATGGCTTTGTTTTCCAGCCTTTGAACTGAATTAGTTCCTCCTTATCCTTCCTCTTCTAATTTCATAAGGCTCTTTACTGTGACTGTGGAAGTGGTCCAAGGCTTTACTGTAGGTAGGAGGCAGTCACAGGACTCTTGACAGGTAGGCCTCAATTAGCACATGTTCAGTGGTGCAAGATCAGCAGAGACTCTGAAATGACAGAAAGGTTTTTCCTAGGTGTAAACTAATCAGGCATCTTGGGATTTATATTATTACTTTTTAATTAAGGTCTCTTTCTATTGCAGAAAAATTCATGGAACATATTATTACTTATCATGAATTTGCTGAAAACCCTGGACTCATAGACAATCCTAATTTGGTAATACGGATTTATAACAGGTAAATTCTCTGTGCCATGTAATTAGGTCATAGAAAATCCCATTTCAGATCTGGTCTCTGAAGTGAGCATGTTTCTCAGCTTCCATTGCAGTTTGTGTGTGAATCTGTTTGAACCAAAGATTTGCATTAAATTTAGCTTTAGCTTAAGTGAGATTTTTTTTTCTGTAGTTGCCACTGATGTTGAATTGTATATATTAAAATGACTCTGCTTGCAGAAAATGGTAGTGGTTGGCAGCAAATACGTATTTTCATCAACACAAGGGCAAAATTTCATGCTGATATTTATTGATCTGTAGACAAATTTTGTAACATCTTACCAATAACATGTTTTAAAACAGGTATTATAACTGGGCATTGGCTGCTCCAATGATTCTGAGTCTGCAGGTCTTTCAGAAGAGTTTGCCTAAGGTAAATAGATAAATGCATACTTTCTTGGAAAATTTTGTATTTAGTAACACCTAGATAATCTCTATTTTTTCTATAGTAATTAAAAACACATCTAATTTTTTAGGCTACTGTTGAGTCTTGGGTCAAAGAAAAGATGCCAAAGAAGTCTGGAAGGTGGTGGTTCTGGCGCAAGAAAGAAAGCATGACTAAGCAGGTGACTGAAACCTATTGTGGTTTTCTTTTTTTTTCCCTCTCTTAGCTGTTAAAAGATAAAAAATTGTAACTTGTCAGAAGTACCTCAAGACACTGCTTATATAGTTCAGTGTCACTGATGGCCAGCTGATGTAGTTGTAGCTGCATCTGTTTATTTAGCCTCACATACTGCATCATTGTCCGGTGTTACTAGTTGCTTCAACAAAATTTATTGTATCCACCTGTTGCACATTAGTCTTAACATTCTTTCTTCTAAGAGGTAAGCACTTATCAGAGCTGCTCTTCAGTCACTGCAGTCTGTTTTAGGAATGTACACACAAATAAATAAGTAGGTGCTGCACTGCATAATAGTTAAGGTGAGAACACCCCATTTTAGACTAAATTAAGCTTTCTAAACCTTTAGTATGGGCCCTAAACTTACTTCCCCACAAAAAAGTGATTTATAAGCTTAAAGGTTGACAGCTCCTTTTAATGCTAAATTCATCATATTAAACTATCACTTCCCAATTTCTGGCAGAGAGTTTTTTTTCCTGAAATAAGTAAAAGCCTTAATAGGGAATTTCTTCATAAGCACCTTTTGTTGAATAATTTTTAGAAATTATTATGTAGAATGGTGATTCTGAGACTTAATGTAGCTTATGTACTATTTTGGTAGGTGTTTTTAACTTGCATTAGTTTAGCATGCTTAAAATGTCGATGTGTTCTTTATTATCATGTTGTTTTAGATACCAGAGGCAAAAGAGGGGAAGACTGAGACACAAAGAGCAAATGAACTGCCAGCAACTATAAAAGAGCAAGTTAATAGTAGGTGTGTTCCTGTCTGAAGACTTATCTGTGGACTGAATGGTGCCTTATTTCTTTTTTTTTTCCTTTTTTTTGAATGAAGAATTCAGTAGTAATGTACTGTGGGAAGAAACATTTTCCTGTAAGCTACTGAAGAGGAACTAGATGTGTATAGCAAAAATTCAGCAAAATAATGTGACAGCAAACATTGTAGGAACTACAAATACACTACAGTTATTTCCTAAATGCTATTGTGTTTATTTCTTAAATCATAACAGAACTGACAGAACAAATACATATATGGTAACCTTTATCAGTAGGCCACTGCTCTGTAAATGCAGTGATACTGTTTCTGATACGCTTTGTAATACTTTTTTTCTTTTGTGAAGACCTAATATTGTATTAATAATTTAAACTATGTGGAATTTCTTGTAACATTAAATAATTGAAACAATAAAATAGTATTAATCGCAGTGCACATGTTACCCAAGTTGTGGTAGACAACTATCAATGCTTAGCACAAAACTCTCCCATTCTAGGGTATTTATTATGCAAATGCATATTCTTGCATGATTTTGCAAAGGTACTTGTAAATGTTGGTGTCCTAAAGATTTAAAGAACTAAATATATTGTGATTTAATACTTCAGAGAAACTAAATGCTGCTTTTAATCTTGAAATCTCTAATGAGCAGGAAAATAAGTTTGTGAATAACCTTAAAAGGTGAGCTACTCAACTAACAACCACAGTTTAAATGCCATAGTAACTGAGGCAGCTTTTTTTAGAAACAAAGCACTGCTACCCATTTGGTGTCCCTTTTCATCTGCAGTTTATCTAATTCATCAACACAGTATTAGTGACACTTTGTGTTTACTAAACTCATTGTGTGTGGAGCTAGCTGGGAATAGTCATGTTTAGAGCTCCACCAGTACTGGCATTTCAAGTCTTAGTTGCTTACTGGCATGTACTGGCTTTATCTGGGCATTCACTAGATTGTGCACTTCCCTAATCTGTGCTATCAGGTAGCAGCAAATCCTCAGCATGAGCAGAAATTACTCAGGCATAAGCATCTTACCCCATCAAAGAAGGTTTTTATGTAGCTTACATTTATTCTGGTTGATACCATGTTAGGCCTCCAGAGGATGATTCTTCTAGTGATGAAGCATCCCAGGAGTTGAAGGAATCCCTGAAAATGGATTCTGCCCCAGCAGAGCATCCACCCCATGGGAATGTTACATCTTATAAGAAGTCACTTAGACTGTCTTCAGACCAAATAGTAAGTGACATGCTTGTCTTGTGTGTAGGATGCTTCATAATCCTTAAAAAAATTCCTTAAAAAGAAATATAAAGTGTATTCCTGTGCAAGGGTAAGCAGCTGCAGAAGATTCCTGATAGTTTTATTTTCTGTTGTATTTTTTAAAGAATCTGGATTAAAAAATAGGAATTTTTTATGAAGTTCCATAATCGAACTTCTGTATTAAAATGTTACCAGAAAATTTGCATTGTTTGCTTCTGCAGTTTGGATATCCTGGGATCTGCATATCTGTGTAATAGCTTACATTTAAATTGGTGTGTAATTTATTCACTGTGGTCTAATTTACAAGTTAGTTCTGCTACTATCTAACTGTATGATTTCCATCAGAGAAGAATTTTGAGCAAAGCATCCCCAAGTAACAAGTACTATTGTATCCTATGGCAAACTGTGAGTTCAATTTGATAGTGCTGCCATTCTGCTGTAGTAGCAAGAATTAAAGTGGCAGAGAGTGAAATGTCTGTGGCTGTAGGCAGTACAAGAGCTGTGGACACACATGGGTACCCAGCAAAACCATTGTATTAAACAGTGTTAAACCATGTATCACTTTTGATGAGTTAATCAAAATAGACAAGGAAGAGCATATGAGCCACTTTGTGCAGCTCATTTATGATTCTAAAATCATAAAAATTTTAGACGGAGGATAACATACATTTTCAATCATTTTTATTCTACAGGCAAAGTTGAAGCTCAGAGATGGCCCTAATGATGTTGTATTTAGTATTACAACCCAGTACCAAGGGACTTGTCGTTGTGCAGGAACAATATACCTCTGGAACTGGAATGATAAAATCATAATATCAGACATTGATGGAACAATAACCAAGTAAGTATCTTAGGGGTTTTTCTTTTTTTTTTTTAATCTTGCTTTATTGATCCTATCCTGCTTTGCAAAACAAGGTAAAGAAACTATTCAAGACAAATTAGGAAGAAATTAAAGAAACTTTAATTAAGACAACTATTAAAGGATGTTAATTAATAAGGCTGCTTTGGTTTTAATTTGTACTTGCCTTGAAAGCAAACTAGAATATATACTCTAAAAAAAAATAATGCCAAGATGATAACATTTACCATGTGATTATTCCCTCTATTAGACTTTTAGCAGCCACAGGTTAAGTTGGTAACTGACTTGTATTGTATGACCCCACTAATTGCTTTGTCTGGACTATTTATTACTTCTATTTTTAAATAGTTAGGACTTTCTGCAGAAATATTTATGTAAATATTCTTTCTAAATTGTATGTTCATTAGTGTTTAAAATGGCAACAAAACTCACATACCACATATCAGGTACCTTTGGTTCTCCTTTTAGGTCTGATGCTTTGGGACATATCCTCCCTCAATTTGGCAAGGACTGGACTCATCAGGGCATTGCAAAACTCTATCATTCCATAAACGAGTGAGTATGCAATCTATGAAACAGGATTTTCTGAAATATGGGAATTAATGGATAGTTGTTAAAAATTACGCAGTTTATTAAAAAATACTAGTAGAAATGCTGGGAAATTAGCAACTTTTGTCATACACAAAGGAAACTAAGTTCTTTCCACGGATACATGCTTTTACAGGCATGCAAGCCACCACTTTTACTAGTGGTGTTCCCTTCTCAGACATTTTGTTCTGCATTTTAGCTTTTAAAAACTGTGTGTAATATTTTCATGCATACAAAAGAGAGCCATAATAGAAATAATTTTTCAAACATGCGTGTTTGTTTTCTACTAATTCAGGTTGGTCACTAAGCCTTTCATAAATATCATATGGCAAAAATTTAAAACTAAATAGTGTCCTTCCAATTATTGGCATGTATTGGCTTTATCCAATATGCTCCATAGATCAACGCTCTGTAGGTTGGATTTTATGTTCTGGAACAACTTTTTTGAAAAACACACTGATGCCAGAAATAATGCTTGCTAACTGAGGATGATCAACTGTTAGAAATTTCAGAATTAAATTAAAATAATCAACTTTTATCTTTGTTTTTTAGTACTCTTTCTTTCCACAAAAATATTTGGGGTCTTATAGTCTATTGTTAGCCTTTATTTGGCCCCTTGTGGTTCATAGGGGGATAACATGAATGTTACTGTTTAGTTGGATTTTGTTTGGGTGGCTTGGGGTGGGTTTTTTTGTTTATTCAGTGCATAACAGAAGAGCAGTTTTGGAGTTATTTGCCGAATTGAATCAAGTCTTTGAAAATGCACATAAACACTTAAGCCTTTTGTGCATGCAGTAACTGTATACAAATCTGTGTAACAGATGAACATACAAAGTCTGCAGGAAGAATTTAGGGGCTTAATGAATGCTTGTTGTTGTCTGTCATTCACTCTGCACTGTAAGTTCTGCCAACAACCTGAAAAAGACAGGAGATCTGGCACCCATTATTTTGTGATGCAGATAATTTAAATAATTGCTGTCATCCTACTGCTGGGCTGAAAGAAGCTGATTAAAACCAGTGTGGCACTTACTTAAGCACAGTCTAGTCCATCTAATTGTGTCCTCTGAGTTTTATCATCCCTTTTCTGTTTGCACTTCCTGTTTCTCAGTTGTGATTAAGTCGTACATTTAAATTACTACATGCCTTGCAGATTCTTATAACAATAGAAAAGTATTTTCCTTGTGTGTGTGCAGAGCTCTGCAGCAATTCAGTACCTAAACTGGTGCCTCTGGTCATTGCTATAATTGTGTACTTATCCTTTTGCAAAGAAACTTCAACAGGAGTATGAACTAAGCTGGTAATTTATTTTCTAGAAATGGCTACAAGTTCCTGTACTGTTCTGCCCGTGCCATTGGGATGGCAGATATCACCAGAGGATACCTGCACTGGGTGAATGACAAAGGAACAATTCTCCCCAGGGGCCCTCTCATGTTGTCCCCCAGCAGTTTGTTTTCTGCCTTTCATAGGTAAGCATGGGGGTTTCTTGTATCAGTTCCCTCCCCATTTCAGAGAAAGAGCAGATTAAAAACACTTGGCATTACAGCTGTAATTAAATGTTTCACTCGGGACTATATTTGCTACTGAGACTTGATGTCCCTCTAGTGATCATTCAAAAACTGTTTTGTCTGAATTTCACTTGTATACTTCCGTTCCTGTGGACATGTTAGAAGTGGTTACAAAACACAACATATCAGTCCTAGAGGAGCTCATTTTCCCTTGTTTTTATTAATCTGGTCCATGACTGATGACTCTTAGGATATATCAGTACATTTTTGTCTTTTTCAAGCATATCTTCAGGGATTGTAGTGCAGTGCTACTACACAAGGTAGAGAGAAAAGAAAAAAATTCTGGGGAGTATAAACTGTCATGTGAAATGATCTTGTGATGCTGGGATTGCTCCATATACAGCTACTTTAAAAAAAAAATGGAGTTTAGGTACGGTTCAACTCAGTTGGTCTTTTTGACCAGCCACAGTCTACCTGTTCTTGATGGGAGGAGCTAATAATGGACAAGTGCTTGAGGTTGGTTGGTTGTGGAGGGGGTTTTGTTTTGAGTTTTGTTGGTTTTTTGTTCATTTGTTTTTTATTTTGTTATGGATACAATGAGAGCAACTTCCATTAATGTCATGGGCCTTATGCACTTCAGTCAGAGACAGGAGTTGTAAAAAGTATAGTTATGTGTACTTGATTAGATCTTTTGATTCAGATAGTCAGCTACAAAAAAGCAGTTCACAACTGCATTCACAGCTGGGAATTCCATTCCCATTTATACTTAGCATATGCACAGTATTCACCTGTTTTTTTTTACTGTAGGTGTTGAAAAAGAGGGAATGTTTGATTATTTCTTGTACTGTTCTTGGAAAGAACAGTATATACACTGTATGTGTAAGTATCAGTGCTAGCAACAGGAAGCAATGAGAATGTAAATATCAGATAAATGGGGGAAGGATGGTACTTTCTATCAAATCATGATTTAGAATTTGACTGTTGAAATTTTATTTTAGGGAAGTGATAGAAAAGAAGCCTGAAAAGTTCAAAATCGAATGTTTGAATGATATCAAGAATTTGTTTGCTCCCAGTAAACAGCCTTTCTATGCTGCTTTTGGAAACAGGCCCAATGTAAGTGCCCCTTTCTAATTGAAGGGTTAAAGTGCTTGTACTTGAGAAGCAAAAGAAACAGGCTTTTCTTTTTGTGTTTATGAAAATTTGAATATGGAAATGGGATACTGCTGCTTTTGTGGGTTTTATCAGGAAAAGCCACATGCAGATACCTTAAATAAAAATTGCTACAACTACTTATATGAGACAGGTTGCAAAGATGCATTGGTATTCTCAGAATTTCATGTAATATGTGCCACCTTTCCAAATTCTTTTAAATTATTTTTGCCTGCTTTGGGATCTAAGGGGGTTAATTCAGTGCTTTACTTTTCCAGTTGTACGGTTTCTGTATTTTCTCTGCAGCTCAGTGCCTCTGTAATTGAGTGAGAGAAAGAGGGGTATTTTAAGAAGAATATTGTCACAGGGAGTGGTGTTGTGTGGTGTAGACTGTGCATGTTTGTGGTCCTGGGCTTGGGCACAGGAATTAAGTGTTTGGGGGCAGGGGGAATATTTTGTTCTAGTGTGCGTGTGTGTGTTTTGGGGTAGGGGGGTTTCTTTTACTGTTGTTTGGGGATTTTTTTTGGGAGGGGCAATTTTACTGTAGCTTTTCTCATTCCTTTGATAAATTGCTTGTTATCACATTCAATAAGGAAATGCTGAAGCATGTACTTGTGATGGTGCTTTTGCAGGATGTATATGCCTACATGCAAGTGGGAGTTCCAGACTGCAGAATATTTACTGTGAATCCAAAGGGTGAACTGATCCAAGAGCAGACTAAGGGAAACAAATCTTCGTAAGACTATTTTTGTTATTTCAGCTAAAGAAAGTGTTTAGAAATGGGATTATAAAATAATTGCATTTATGACTGTGGTCTCCTTTTACATATGACATGTGCAAAACCTTATTTGCTGGGGACTTACAGCTTTCAATACTTGACTGAAACTTTTTAAAATGAAAATTGACAAAATAAAGTTGAAAACTGCTTCTGTGGTAGTGGGGCCTTATTTGACTAGAACTTTCTGGTCTAGGCCTCTAAAACTGCTTTTGGCTACAGCTGAACAATAATTAGACTTTTAAATAATGATCTTTCTTCTTTAATACAGGTATTACAGACTAAGTGAGCTTGTGGAATATGTGTTCCCTTTGATAAATAAAGAACAGAGTTCTGCATTTCCATGCCCAGAATTCAGCTCTTTTTGCTACTGGAGAGAGCCTCTTCCTGAGCTTAACATGGATGACCTGGCCTGAAAAGTACTTCTCACCAGGAGATGGAATTTCATATTGAGCTACTCAACTTCAGTTTAAATGTGAAGAACTTTCTTAATGAGGATGCTAATTTATATGTTGGTACCATAAGTCTTACTAAAGAAATCACTTTAATTTAATTGGTTTGAAACAAAGAAAATGCAAAGCTACTGTCTATTTTTTGTGGGAGGGTGTGTGGATTTTTGTGTTTGTTTGTTTATTGCTTGTTATTACCTGTTCAAGGCACTTGAGATTGGCCTGTCATTGATGGCCATGGTACCCAAGTGCTTCAGGGCAACTAAATGCTGAGGTAAAATATGACTTTGCATTTTCATCAATACAGACCTTATTGTAAACATAGATTATTCTTTTTAAGTTGTCTTAAGTATATTTTCTAAAATGAAGCCAAAAAGTGTATGGAAACTGCCAAATAGAATGTCAGACCTGTTAATGAAAAACATGGTTAAATGTTCAGATGGGCATTTAGGCCATTTTTGAAAGGAGCCAGAACCTAAGACCACTGTGCTCTTTCTCAGCTAGAATACAGCAAATGTACAGACCTTACTAGCCTGACAGATTCTGAAGACATAAAATTCCTCTTTAAATGTAAATATGCCTTTTGTTACAGGTACAAGACTGGGCTTGTACAAATCACGCTCAAACTATCTCTGCTTATTACTTTTTTTTTTTTACACAAAATGTTTAAAGTATTTCATGAGCTTGTTAAAATGAAAGTTGTCTTCAGACACTTGTATGGCTTTTGCTGTTTTCAGGCTGTGCCGTGTCATGTTAAATTTTCATCAAGGAAAATCTTGGAACATTTCTGTAAGAGTTGGGAAACTGGCATTTTTATTTCCTTTTTCAGCACAGAGATAATGCATATGTGTGTGTATGCTGTGTAGGCCAGTAAAATGTATGTATAGATTATATTCAGGGAATTGTAATACTAAAAAAAATTATGTATTTAATTTTTTAATTGTCTACTGCAGGTCTTTCCAGAGTTCTGTGCTGCAGGTTTTCAGTAGCTGGAAGAAAATGCAACTCAACAGTGAGATTCCAGCTGTGAGAATGGTTAAATGCTGCAGAACAGAATAAAACTTTTTTTTTTTTTTTTTAAAGTTTTGGGTTATTCACAAACATCATGCTGGTCATTCCTCAGGTTCCTGTCAGAGCCTGTAAACAAATTACATTCCAGTTCTGGTGTTTATCAGCTATAAAAGCAGCTAATTTTTCTTTCTCCAGTAGTACTTGAAGGTAAAGGTGGCTGCTTTTTAAGTTGAATTAGTGCATTTAACTTCTTTTGGACAAAACTATGGTGAGAGGATGTACCATTCCCCAAAGGGCTTAAGGACTACAGTCATTTAAACATCATGTAAACACCAGATCACTCGGTTTCACTACCTGCAAAAGCATACATTTAGAGGATTTTATGCCCCTCCAGGAGTAGTATTTTCTCCATTGTCAGGCTGTCTTAACCCACAGTTCTCATATAACACTAGCTAACTGTGGACAATTGGTGAACTGCTCAGGGGGGAGCATTTTTAAATCACTATATAAATGAAATTACTTTTTCCCCCCCATTATAAAATTCTAGTGTATTCCTGTGTTTATAAAACACTGGATAAAGAGTGAAGGCAAGCAAAATCGTCCTGGAATCTCTTTCAGAGCAGGAGAGTGGGATAAAAAAGATACTTACCTGTCACGGTGTGTGCTTGTCAGTGAATTGAAAGGCATCGTCATTTTTGTACTGTGAGAACAGTAATTTCTGTGGTTCTTGCTCACCAGTCTACTCAGTGTTTAAGTGGATTTCACAGGATTCAACTCAAAGGATATTTTACTGCTTTTTTCTTGTATTTTTTTCAATGTCAAAAGCTTACAAACATCATTCCATGTATTTTCCCCCTTTTTTGCCTTTTATCCCATAGACTTCATTAGAAATTAAAATTTCATAATCACCAAGTGCTTTGAATATCAATGTGATTTGAGCTTTTGAGTCACTTAAATACTTAAAAATTAATAAATAAAAATCCAGCATAAAAAATTATTTTAATTACAAGATTAAATATTCTATCTAAAGATTCTATTTTGCATAAAAGGAGTGAAGCAGCCTTTCCTAAAACAGTCTTTTTGTGGATGTCAAAATTTGCTCTACCATGCTTAAGTCTACTCTTGGTAGCCCTGGTATTACACAGCTTTTCTAAAAATGAAAGCACTTCATAAAACCATGATGAGTTCCCAGATGGAACAGATTGTTACCATGGTTTGGCTGTGTCTTTTTTGGTTAATATTTTTTTCACTTGTGGCTTTTTTTTTTTTCTTCAATTCCCTTCAACTTTTCAGACTGTCATAAAGGTGAGCTGTGGATTTCAAGATGGGGACTTGAGTAAATGAGAAGCATGGAAAAACAGTATCAGGTATATCTCCAAATACTTGTACTTTCAGCTGGTATGAAAATGGGGGTTGTGTGAGTTGTGTTGAGAGCTCCTCGTTCTTGCATCGTAGGAGTGTCCAAAAGGTTGCTTAATTTTAAAAAAAGGTTTGTTTTTTTTTCCTCTGTAACAGCTACAGTTTGATATTTGTTTTTTGATAAAATGTAAATGTTGTTGAGTCTTTCTGCTATGAGTAGGGCAGGGGGTTTGGTTTTTCTAACTCTGGCTTGTATTTGAAGCTTCTCAGATTGTTTGTTAACCCTGTTTAGGGACAGAATATGGGGCCTGTTGTTGTGTACCTGCGTTCTTGGGGCTGCTGGGCACTTTACTGACTTAGAGCAGACATCTCATTGCTATCAAACTGTGGGCTTGTGCCACAATATTCATGTGCAGGGGGGTCAATAAGAATTATGCATCAGCCTGTCCTTTGTTACCTTAGTGGAGAGAAGTGGCCTGAAACTAATGCTGGAGAACAAGTTGTGCTATCCTGGTGTAAAATGAGCGCAAGCTACATCATTCTTTCTGTGAAAGAGGAACTTCTAAGTGTGCCTGGCTGTGGGCACACACACACACACCCCCCTGTTAAGACTGTGTTGTTGAAGATGCAGATTCTCTTGGTGTTGGAACCTCTCAAAGGCTGAGTCAATGACACCTGTCTGGGAGTAAATAAGGAACATTGCAATTCAGAACTTGTTAGTGACTTGGACATTACCCATCTCTATAATGATTTAAAGATCAGCAGTTAAAAGGGTTTGCATTTCGGGAATTTTTTTTTTTAATTTACTGTACCAAGCATGTTTGTACTTCAGAGATTGGGCTTTCATTCCCAACAGTGTACAAGTGCATGTGCAATCCTGCCTCATGTCTTTTTAACTTTCTGTCATCAGCCTTCCAAAACCCATTTTTTTCTTTTCAACTGGAAAAGTTTTAACACTTGTGTCAACTCCATTATGGAACTTCTGAAGCAAACTCTGAATCTGTTTATGGTAAATGCAAAAGAGGTGAGATTTCATGTTAATATTTCATGCAAGTCTTCTAGAAAATGCTGTCATATGAATGAGGTGTTTAAATGACTGTAATGCAAATTCCTAATGAAACATCACAGATAGAGAATTTGAGATGCCTTTAAAGTGTCACTTTTGCCTGAAGAAATTTTAGTTTCCAGTTAAATTTGCTAAATAGAAAGGAATTGTTTGGGACTTTTTTACAGTGTTAATTACTTCCAGATGAAAGTTAAAATATTGGTTTGAGGGTGGGAAAACTCTCCTCAGTCACTTGTTTCAGTTTTATCTCAAAGATGTGGAATACTTGATTATTAAGCAACCCAATCACTAATAAGGTAGTGTGTTTAAAATGTCAAATCTGTGATCATACCAATACAGTGGTTTTTGTTAAGACTGGACTGTCTTGGGTACAGCAACCCACACTTCAGTGCAATGTTTATTGGTGTTCGGAACAATGTTATCACAATAAAAACAGACTTACAGTGAAATTTCTCTTTGTGTTTGGTAATTCCTTTATTGTACTGCTGAATGACTAAACATGGGACTATTAAAATTGTATTTATGTTTAACATAGAATTCAAGTTGGTCTTCTCAGGACTACAGTACATTTGCTTTCTTTCACGCTTACTTTTTTTCAGAGTATTTATACAGCTGATAAGAAATTGCTGTCATCAGGCTTAACTTGTGTGCCAGTACCAATACTGGGTTGCAACCATAATGAAAAGCAAACATGCACTTGGTAATATAAAATATCAGGTAACAGAGGCATGACTTGGGATTGTACAAGCTGCCTTGAAGAAAATGTTGTAACTGCAGTTTGAGTTCTTGTAAATCTGCCCTAATTAGGAGTTTTATCCTATCTCCATTAAAGTTAACTTTTCCCTTTCAAGGCAAAGAGTACTCTCTTCCACAGCAGTTCTTAAATGGTTTGAAGCAAATATTGTGAGGCTGTCTTGGAAAAGGGGCCTCAGCCTTTCAGTAGAAATTTATTTTCCTGGTCTCTTGCTGCTCTTGGTAAATGCAACCAGCTAGCAGCCTACATAGAAAACCTGACTGTTCCATCACATTATGATGGATCTGCGTGAAAAGGCCAGTGATGCTGTGCCTTTTGGCCCTTCTGTGGTGTCATTGGTGTTACTGCTGGCATTTTGTCACCTCCTGTGTTCCTCCCAGGTTTCCCCATGACTCTGCTGACAGGCTGCACTCATTCTTCACACCACAAGTCTGCTCACTGACCATCTTTCACACCTGGTCCCACTGCATCCTTGGTGCTGCAGTGAGTGACTCTGCCAGTGCAAGCATCATCAGAAGGGTGGTGTATGTATGCCAAATTATTTGTGTCTGTTGTGAAAACTTTCCTGAGCTGGCATTGTTTCTCCTGTGTCCATCTTACTCTAATGCACTCCTACTAGGGTGGTCTTGTTCTTGGTGGATGGATTTTTGTGTCGTGGAGCAGCTGGCTTCAGTGTGTAAAGAAGAGAATCACTGTTTCCAGGAACAGGCACTTTGTCCGTGCAGGGCACTGTGCCTGGAGTTGGGTCATGCACTTGGTGCACTGAGGACCTGCAGCCCTGCACTGTTGTGGTGGGAAGCATGTGTGTGATCCCACTGGTTGCCAGCTGAGCTCTGGTACCAGTGGTGAGCTGAGCAGGGAGTCAGCTCAGCAGCATTTTCTGGGCAGATGTCCCATGTGCTGTGTGAGCTCAGAGCTTCAGAGGTTTCTCAGCAAGGGTTTGTCAGGTTCTTCTGCTTGGCAGGGGTGGCCACTCCTGTTTCCTAAGCAGTCCCTTGCTGCTTTTCCTCCTTTCCCTTGCCTTTAATTAATCAAACCCCCACTGGTGTTTCTGTCCCACCCGAGCACTGGTGCACCTCATGTTCTTCCTGGTCATGTCTTTTAGCCAGCCTTTCTCTGCCCTCTCTTTTTGATTCATCTTCCTGCCTTGCTGGTGTCTAATCTTTTGTTCCCCACCTCTGCTGATACTTCCTGTGTGCATGTTGCAGTGATAACAAGCAACAGCCTGAACTGCTCAGCCTTGAACTGGCTGAAGGGCAGGGCTCAAAGGGTTGGGGTGAAAGGGACTGCTGCTGGCTGGTGATGGGTGACCAGTGGTGCTCCTCAAGGCTCAATTCCACTGATACATTTATCAGTGGTCTGGATGCAGGAACCAAATGCACAATTTGCAAGTTTGCTGACGATGCCAAACGGGGAGGTGCTGTTCACTCTCAAGGGACACTGCCTTGCAGAGAGATGTAGATGGATAGGAGGTCTGGGCAGCTCTGGTCTGCAGTGTTGTCATGGTTTAGAAATGGTATTCCCACTGAAATACCCCAGACCACTGAGCTTTCTCACCCCTCCTCCAGCTCCCTCTCTTTCCTTGTGGAGGGCTGGAAATGAGAGCTGGAGGCACACAGAACTGAAGATCACAGGTTGAGATAAGAACAATTTACTAGAAACAGCAATGAAATAAGGAACAGTAACAACAGTGACAGGAACAGCAGTGTACAATCCACCCCCAATTGCTCACCCCGGCTGCAACACTTAACCCTGTCTCAGCACAAATGTGAAGGCCAGTGATTGGTAAAAATTAACAAACAAAAATTCCAAACAACTAACACCCCCCAAAACTCCACAGTGTTTATGGAATCTCTTGTGCTGAAGGCAGCCAAGTGCACTCCCCACATGGCATTGGACATTTCCTTTTCCCTGGAAGCCACCCTGGATTCCTCATGCCCTTGAACTTCGAGCTGCTTTGATACACCACAAAGAAGGGTGTTCTGCCAGGGCCATGGGAATGGCTGGCTGCTCACTCTCTCAGTCACTGGGAAACAGCCCATGCCAGCAGGATGGATGGAGGGGAATGCAGCCCTGGAGTGCTCTGTGCAGCTGCTCAGCACTCCCAGGCATGGACAGCCCTTGCTCCATCTGCTTGTGGAGCAGGCTCAGCCCTGCAGATGCCAGATCCTGACCCTGTGGGTTCTGCCCCTGCCATGCTGGGGGAGTGGAGGAGCCATCTCAGGATCCCCAAGCCTGTCAGTGTTTAAGAGGCAATTGGCCCATGGCCTTGACAACATGCTTTAGCTTTTGTCCAGCCCTGAACTGGTCAGGCACTTGGAGTAGTTGATTGTTGTAGGTCCCTTGCAACTGGAATATTATCTTTGCCAGGAATCAGGGCAGTGACTGAGTAACTAAGATGGACAAGAGCTGTGTTGACAGAACTTCTATGTACTACAAAGCCTACGTAACAGTACTTGACACTGAATAATCATTTCAAAGATACATGCAAGCTTGACTGAGAAGCCAGAAATTGCAGTTCTAAAGGTGGTGGAGAAGAGAGCAGGAAGTTTGGCTTACAGTGCTGCTGTATTCCCTGGAAAGCAAAAGAGCATCGAGGCATTACACAAGAGGTAGGCTTTATTTGGACATAGCTGCAGTTGCTTTCTGTCACACAGTTTCTTCATGTTACTGGATATTTCTCTCCCTCTTTGAGGTTATTTTTATATATGCATTACATACGGATGCATGACATGTATAGACATGCACACCTACAGCACACTTTGAAATGCACTGTTATTTTTGCTGAAAAATGTTAGTAAATGTTCCTTTTTTCACAATTGAGACAGCAAAATAAATGCCAAGACCTGCTTATGCAGTAACATGTTACAAGGTGTTGTTTGAAGTCTCCCATATACAGAAAATTGGCAGAGCTGCTGTTCTGCATCCCAAGTCTGCAGGGTACATTGCAAAAAGGTTATGTTGGCTGGAGCACAAGTCTGTCTTGTGATGACATGAGACTGCCCCCAGGTATTCCTGGTAGCTGGATGATTTGAACTCTGTGCCATAATCCAGAAGCAACCAGCAGCCAACTTGTACCTGCTGAGCAAGTCTCAGTGGAGTGCATATTCCTCCCATATTTCTGTAAGTGTATTTCTAGTTTCAGTGAAAGAAACCCATAACCACTACTGGGCTGTAATACAAGGACTTAGCTAATCAGCAAACAATCACTTCCAAATGCATGCTGTATTCTCAGGAAAGAGTTAAATCCTGATTGGAATCTCCCAGTTGCAGTTGGGGAGCTCTTCACCTTGCATTCCCAGCACATTTTAAAGCTGCATGGGATGGTGATGGGCATGTTGTTTCAAGTTGCTTTCTTATGCTTTCCACTACAGCTTACTTGACTGTTAGTAATTTTTCTTGTTGAGCCAGTGGGCTTCACCAAACCAGCAAGAGTCTCAGTGACACTGCACAAAGTTGCTGTGACTATCCTGGTGTACACGGAAAGGAAATGTGATAGAATAGCATAGAAAATCCTCATTGCTTTGACTGTTCTCAAAGTGGACAGTAGAAAAATGTCTGCTGTCTCCAGAGGTCTTAATAGCAAATTAAAATAATGAGTAGAATTTTTTTTACACTTTTTGTAGTGAAAATTGGCATTCCTGCTTTGCTGCAATCTTTCTGGGCATATGACTGATTTATATGTCACACTGGCGTTTTAGGATAGGTTTGCCACGTTTGGCCAGAGCCAATTCTCTCTGGCTGTCAGCATGCTGGCTTGGCTTCAGATGTTCTGCTGCCAAAGCCCTGCCTCTGGGAACTCACCTGTCTCACAAGTGATGCTGGTTTGGCTATTTGCAGTCCCTGAGGAACCACAGGGCCACGTACCTGACTGAGGGATTGTCAGATTCACATCTGCCTGTACAGCTTCACCTGGTAGGGTTTGGGTTTCTTCCTGTTTTGATGTTAAAGTAGAACACTTAGCCCAACAGATACTGTATTGTCTAAGAGTCTTGCAATTCTCATATACTGCATTACTAAAGTACCTACAAAGCAGGTTTAAAAGGTAGCACTGTGATCTATGAAACAGGCACCAGTCCTGTCTTAGAGCTCCCACCTACTGGATTTTTTTTTAAGGCTTTCTCAATTAACAGATGCTTCCTATTTGAGTTTGTGGATTCTCCTGGATGTAGCAGTCAAATCATAAACCCAAGTGAGAAATGCTCCTTTCAGTGCTGGTCTTTCCATGTGCTGCTGCTGACTCTCACCAAAGATGTAAATGCTCTGTCAGCAGGCTCAGGATGTTCTGGAGCAGGGGGCTTCTTGCTCCTTCTTTTGAAGCTGAGCTGCTCTGTGTGGAGCCAACCCTTGCCAATCGCCTATGAATGCATTTGTGCCTGAGTCTCTTCCAGCTGCTGCATTAATACTTAATCCAAGCCCTGACTGGAGCAGAGACAAACTCAGGTTCCATCCTCCCTTTCCCTACTGATGGGCTACATCCCTGGGGCCTTACCAGGTGAGTGAATATTCCACCTTGTAAGCTCCAGGAAAATAACCTCATTAGGAGGAACTGAGACACCTTCCCTGATTACAGCAATTACCAAGGAAGTACAAAGTAAGGGGTCAAATTCCCCTAAACAAAGGTGGGAATCTTAGACAGAGGTTCCTTGAAAAAGTCACAGCTTTACCCACCCACACAGCTAGAGATGAATGGGAAGCTGTCCCTGAAAGGTCTAGAGCTGTCCTCAAAATAAGGTGCTGGGATCGAGCTCCTGCTGTGACACAGTTTAGGGAATGCTCCACAGCAGTGTACAAATATCAGTTTGGCTGCTTTATGAGGGCTTAAACCATCCCAGCACGGGCAGCAGCAGATCCTGGGTCTAAAGGGAAACTTTCTGGTGGAAGATGGCCCTGTCCCATTAGCAGAACTGGGCTTGTGAGATTTTTGGATTTAGAAATCTCCTGGAGCAGTTAGGTAATAATTAAATAATTGATACAACTTCTGCAATTCTCAGCATAACTTGCACTGCTGATTCTTAAAAATTTCTCACTTGGAGGGAGGTGGAACAAAAAGGTTGTGTTTGCCAGCTAGGTCTCCCTAAGCTCAGCTCATTTTGTTTGTTTCCATGAGTCATTTTTAGAACAGGCAACAATAATCTTGAGTCACACATAGTCTGGAGCCAACTTCTTAGAGAACACAGTTTACTTTAGGAGAGTGAAAAATATCCTGAAAGGAAAAGTGCTTCTCTGGCTTTTGTACATAACAAGAAATTGTGTTTTTAAAACGAAAAGTGTATGATATGCTTGGCTTTTGAAAGCACAGGAACCAATCCTTCCTGTCTGTCCCCACCATTTTGAGACTCAGAAAGGCATGGGACAGAAAGGAAAAAACAAAGCTAAGCCCCCCCCTTGAACAAGTGTGCAGTTGCTGACTGTATGATAATGCACAGGTCCAGAAACACGTGCAGGGAGGTGAGACAGAGGCAGCTCCTGTGATCAGGCTGTGAAGTGCAAGTTCTCTGTACATCTTTGGCTACTGACTAACAGCTGCTCTGTCAGAAACAGCCTTCCTCCTACCAACACAGCCAGCCCCAGCTTCTGCTTATCTCTAACACTGTCATTTCTGGAAATCAGGTGTCAAGGGATCTTCCCAAATCAGGTGCTTTAAAACTCCACTCACAGTTTCCTTCCTGTGCTCACAACTCCCCCAGTGCAACCCTAGCTGCCCTAGGACTGACTCAGAGGTCTTCTGTGGACAGAAAGTTTTTTTTCCTGCTTTTCTTAAAGCAGTTCCAGCTTCCAGGATGTGATAGTTTGTTGTTGGAAGGCCCCATCTCATTGCCTGGAAACACAGTTATTAGGGAGTATCTGTTCCAAAACTAAGTAACAACAGCACAAGTCTTCATCTGATCTCCTCAGATGGGAAGGGCTTCAATTAAATATAATGTGCTGCTTTATAGCACAGAGAGTTCTTCTCTCACCTAAAAAACCTGTTTGTTCTGAAGCTACAAACAGCTGCTCTGCATTTATAATAAGGAAAATACACTACACAAACCACAACGATAAATACAACTCTCTGTGGCATGAACAGACTACTAAAAAGATCAGTTGATATAAAAAATGTGACATATAAAGGTGACAAAGGTATGCACATGTGAAAAATGAATATACAGTCCTACTCTCGGTTAAACATGGCTGGATTTCTTTTCAGCCACAACAGTGATCAAAATGCTAACATCTAAGAGCCAAAGCATCATTTTTATTACCTCCACTGAGAAGTGGCTAGTGTGCAAAATAAAATACTGCTACCTCAATGTGTTTATCTGTTTAAGCTAAGAAAGCTGCTTTATCCATATGAACAGATGCTGAGTGTTAAAACAGACCTCACTCAAAAGCACCGATGCAGGAGGCTGTCACAACAACTCTAGAAGAAGGTTGGTTTGTGCATTTGACAATATTGACTAATAACACTGTTTTCATTTATCAAACATTTTTTCTCTGATTTGTCTTCTACAATGCACCAAAGACAAAAACTTCCCTTTTAATGCAAGTACTGCTGGACTGCCAGAAACAAACCCTGTAAAACTCTTTAAGCTTGTCAAAATCATCATTTTTCTAGCTAAGCAAAGTTGATTCTGATTTTTCTGACCTGTTTTATTAATTTCCAGCAGCAAGCTTTAATCTCAAGAGCATCATGAATAACCAATCATCTGTTTTACTCCATAAGAAGACAATAACTGTTCTAAATCTTGCAGTAGTAGCAACCGCACCTTGCATTCACATCTGCCTGGTGGAAAGCTGAGGCAAGTTTCTCCCTGCCCTGTGGCTTCCACCTGACTGAGTCACTCTCCTTGTCTCCTAGCACTGTGTTTGGCCCTTAAAGACAAGAAAGAAAACAGATGCAGGTGAATACCATTTTGCTTTACACCACCACAGTTTGCAATTGCACTGAACAAATTGATTATGCCAACGCACATTATTAAATAATACAGGGAATAAAAAGTCATCAACCATATCCACTACAATTTCACTTTCTTGGCTCTGCTTTACTGAAAACATGAAAATAGCCGACCACAACTGTAAACTTGAGCGAAGATGTAAACTTTGATACACTAAGGACAATTTGAAAAACTAGAGAAAAGTCTGCAAAGACAATTGCATAGAGAATAGCAGGAGCACAGTGGAGAAGTATTTACCGAGAACATACTTGTTGTTTAAACAGTTGTTCTGCTTGTACAGGTAAACAAGGGCTTGGGAAGGAGTTCATTTAGCTACAGAAAAGTGTCTTTTGTAGCTACCTCTGGAAACAAAGGACAAGGAAAATGTTTCCCTACAGACTATAAAAACATCACTGAAATCAAATATATAAACTGAATATATTAAAGCTTTGAATTTTATTACACTTAATTTCTTCTGAATATCTTACCCTTCTCCCCTGTTCATGGTAAACCTAAACATGAGAAATGGAAGGATAAAGGAGAACTCCACTAAATGTGGAGTACATTTCATCAGAGTCTGTGTAGGCCAGCTTGCCTCCCGTCACAACAACATTCACTTCGTCTCCTGCTTTGAGGTGAAGAACGAGGTGGAACGTCCCTGGGCCACCACAGGTTTGTTTCCCTGAGTAGGGTTTGTGATACTCCAGCAGTTCCCTTCTGTAGCCAGCAGTGTGGAGCTGAGCCACGCTGGCATTGGAGACGGACAGCACGGCTTCCACGTACTCATCCCTCTCCGGGGCCAGCACGGCGGTGATCAGGTACCGCCCTTCAAACGGAGACGTGAAAATGCCTGCGGAAGGGAAACAGGGCTGACCACGGTTCTCAAAATGGGGACACCTGCCTGCCCTAAACACAGTCACATAAAGCCACATGGGTCACCCACTGCTTCATATGGGCAACTGCAACAAGGTCAGCCTGGGCAGGCAACCAACTGATCGAAGTCATGAAGGTGAGGGGACACCCAACACCTCAGTGCTTGAGAAGGAGGCAGCCCCCAGTCAGGGCCCTGGGGGAGGCAATATGAGAACCTCTCCCTCACCACGGTGAAGTGGATTAGTGAGGAACCTCACATCTGCTACCTGGGCTCAGGTGGGCTGAGGAGCACAACCAGCTGTGCTGGCAGGGCAGATGCAGAGGTGAGCTGGGCCTCAGTAGACCCGGGCAGTCATGGAAAACCAGCCATGAAAGTGTGTGCCTTAGGAGGCTTTTAGCCCCATGTGTCTGGTTTAGATGGACTTACTTTGTTTGCTCAAGGTACTAGCAAGGCCTGAGCTAACATGGAACACTGATAGCCCCTGCTCCTGCCTGTCTCTGGGTGCATTCTTTGGCTGTTACCTGTATTGGGGTTATAATAGTCCCCGTCATTCACAAGCACTTTGTTGAAGTGAACCACACCGACATCACTGGAGAAAGGCTTCTGTGTGAGTCCAGCAGAAAATGACACCAGAGAGGGCACAGCAGCAGTGGCAGGTCCTGAAAAAGGTAACAACATGAGTCAGTCATATCAGGATGGTAACACAGCCTTTTCCCTATAATGCTCTATAATCCACTGTCTCTGTTCCTGCACATACTCCACTTGGACTAATCCTGCCAACTGCAGGATGCCAGAATTAGCAAAATACATATTGTTGGCCCAGGCCCCAGGTGTCTCACCATAAAATTTACTGAGCACCATAAAGTTCCTGTCTTGGCCACAGGTATTTTTGAGGATTTTTTTTTTCCCCTTCTAAGGAAACAGTACATGGCTTGTAAATGCTGGCAGCAGAAATCCTACTACCCTTCAATTCAACAATGCTTTTGCTAAAGACCTTCTTCAGTAAACACGCTGCCTTTCAACATCTCCACTCTCCATCACTATCTCAATGGCCATAGGTATGGTAAGGATTATAGGAGATGCCAGCTTTCCTTGTCATGTTGAGAAGCTGTGCACAGCTTAGACGTCCCACTTTCTGAGCCAAAACACAGTGAAAATGGCTGTAAGAATATATAACCCTTCCACCTTAAGAGAAACCTTTTGTCTCTCTCTAGCACTTCTCTTTTGGGGAACTTCTCACTTTACAATTTTTTCTTCTTTTCTCAGCAGACCAAACAGACACTTAGGTATTGACTGGAGGCTATCCAATTAACAGATGAATAGTGCTGTTAAACTCAGTTGGATGAAATATAATTTGGACAATTAAGATGAATTTTTACTTTTAACAGACTGACTTAATAGCAAGTGTTCAGTGCTCAGCCACTTTTTAGTCCCATTCCAGTTACCTTCCCTTTAAACATTTTCCTCAAGGCAGAACACACTGCTAGAAGTAGTCAATTCTTGCTGCTTTGTCTGGGCAAGTAGCTAAACAACAAATGCCCTAAAGTTGTCCACAGCTGCTGTTCCACCCTGCTCATTCTGCCTTCCTTAAAATTAATGTTTGACCTCTCCCTCTCAATCAGAGATTGATTGTTGCCCATCAGCAACAAATGCTAAATTAATCAAATCCTGAATTGAAAGGGACCCACAAAGACCACCCAAGTCCAATTCCTGGCCCTGCACAGGAAACCCCAACAATCACACCTTGTGCTTGAGAGCATTGTCCAAACCTTTCTTGAACTCTGTCAGGCTTGGTGCTGTGACCAACTTCCCTGGGGAACCCATTGCAGTGCCTGACCACCCTCTAGGTAAAAACACTTTTCCTAAAATCCAATCTAATTCAGATGATACTGCTTGAAAATTGAAGTGTAAAAGGTGGCATAACTTAATTTAAAATGTGGGTACACAAATGTTCTGCTATCCACTGTTTTTCTGAATAACTCAGCCCTGGGTGGTGTGGGGAGCAGAAAGCAAAGGGGAAGACATGCCTGCAACTTCAGAATTGGCAGATAACTACATTGATTTCCCTCAGGGGCTGGTAACCAGCTGCCTCACATATCTTTGGAAATCTTACTATTCAGCATTTTGTCTCAAGCTCAAAAGAAAGACAGAAGCCCTTTTTCATTACTCCTACCTGCCAGTGTGCCTGCAGGTGCTTCTGCAAGCTAAGATGATGTTATTTGAAAGGACCAAAATTAATTGCAGGAAGTCTACTTACTTTAACAGCTTCTGTAAAGCTCCACCACTTCAACACAATGCTACTTACACAGAAAGCTACTCTCAGCTTATCTTGAGACTCAAATTAACTGAAAACACACCTCAGGTTGTTGGCTCACTCAAAAGGTTTCTATTCCCTGCAGTCACACTGCACAAATGGAACAAATTACGTGTTGCCTGCCCAGAAACACTGCCAGCTCTGGAGCAGCTACAGTCCTGTTTGGGTTGATGTCATCTGAATAAGAGAGTCACGCCTGCCCTGGCTCTCCATGGCTTCCTTCAAGATTTTCCTTCACTAATTGCTAGAATAGTTATTAGAAATAAATACTTGTTGCTATGCTGATGAAATTACCTCAGATCTACAGCCTAGTTTAGCACACCATATTTATCTATTCAAAGGAGAAATCTTAAACCTGTCTAAATATCCTGTAGATCAGTTCAGGGGCTGATGTAAGGAGAGACAGTAAAGATGCAGGGTCTATGTTCTCTTCCCCTCTTCCCACATTCTAGCTGGAGTTGTGCCTGTTGGAAGTTTTCACAAATCATAACAACAGCTCAGCAGTGCTTCTGCAGAACTTTACAGAGGGCTGCACCACCTTCTCTTGCATGTCCCCTCTTGCAAACAATTCTTTATGCAAAGATCAAAGTTCCACTTCTCAAAGGAAGGTCCAATCTTGGACACTACTTTCATTTAAGCAGTCAATATTGTTGAAGTATGAACATGAGAAAAAAATTTTAAAGCATTTAAAAGTTGTGAACCACAGGCACAGCTCTGATGAAGAAACTGCTAGGCAGACAAGAGTTTCACAAAAGATTCAACCTCTGACACAGTTTTACTCCCCCTTTTGGAAGAGCAAAAAGCTGTTCTGGCTTCAGACATATGCAAGAAGATTTCACTTGAGATATTACACGTACACATAAGCAGGAGCAGGTAAGACTGTTCTTGGCAATCTAAGCTACTGCAATGCATCCTGGAGAGTCAAAAAACTACAGAAGATGCATGGGTGGCCCTTCTTAGGTTACATTTACTTCCACCCATCTGCTAGCTGTGTTTCTGGTTGTCCACCTCTCTTGACTTCCAAGCACAGTTCATGCCTCCCACAGAGCTCAGGGGCCAAAAGGAAATAAAAGAAAAAAATCATTAAGCAAAACAAAACAGCACACTGCAGAGGCATTTGCTATCAAGATGAAAGGAGAAAAAAAAATGACAGTGTGATGATGCTGCTGACAACTGCTCAGCAATTGGAATGAGGATTCTTCAAGAACAGACACAGAGGAGAGACTGTAAGTATGTAATTCATTTGTCAGTAGGCACTTATATTGGATATAGCAGGAGTAAGGAGGATTTGTCAGATTTCCTCTCACAAATGGTCAATACTCCTAAATCGAAATGAGGGCAAAGTGTGTCACTTCAGTTAGAGTAAATGGAACAAAACCACAAGCAATTTATCATCTCCCTGCCTATTTTTTTTAAACTCTCCAATTTGACCTTAACATCTCATTTTCAGAAATATCCTTCCTGCCCTATGGTTGGCCATGCAGCACAGCACTGATGTGATTTCCATGAGCCAGTGCTCAGTGAAGCTGCTCTGCTAAGTCACAGTGATTCTGATGTGGATGATATCTCAGTGTTATGAAGACACACATGCTTTCCTCCTGAGTCTGTTAGTAACATCTGCTCTTACAACTCCATCCTTTCACACTGCAGCAAGAGAATATTGCTCCAGCACTTACCTACTGCTCCTTATACATAGTTAAAGAATCTGAAAAAAACCAAAAATCAAGAAATGCTCTGGTACTGAAAATATGCAAATCATGCCTCAGCATTCAAGAAAAGCATGAAAGTGGGCTACTTTAGTCCCAGGAGACAAAACTGGAGCCCTCAACTTCCTGAGCAGTGCTTTTATGTAACAGAAGCTATTCAGAAACAGAAATGTAAGAGAGCACTCAGAAGTACTCAGATTTTAATAGTACAAGCTACTTATATTAGGAGCTATGGTACAAGAAGGTCTGGTCATCTTTCAGATTTGAATTTGAGTACCACAAAATGTAAAGACTGCTAAAGATATCATAAAAGATTGTCCTGAACTAATTAGACTGTAAGGATTCCTTGGTGCCCTATTTACACTTTAAGTTCCTTCCCAATGAGCCAAAAGCTGTTAATTTTCACAGCACTGTTAACTGCTGAATTCTGTCCCAGAATGCTCCCTCTTCATCAGACACTGACAATTAGAATCACAGAATCACAGACTCAATTGGACTGGAAAAGACCTCTGAGACCATCCAGGCCAACACGTGACTGAGCAGCACCGTGTCAACTGGACCAGGGCACTGAGTGCCACATCCAGGCTTTTCTTAAACACCCCAGGGACCGTGACTCCACCATCTCCCTGGGCAATCTATTCCAGTGTCTAATCACCCTTTCTGTAAAGAACTTCTTCCCAGTGTCCAACCTGAACCTCCCCTGGTGCAGCTTGAGGCTATGCCCTCTGGTCCTGTTGCTTATTGCCTGGGAGAAGAGGCCGACCCCCAGCTGGCTACAGCCTTCTTTCAGGTGGTTGTAGGGAGCAGTAAGGTCACCCCTGAGCCTCCTTTTCTCCAGGTTAAACACTCCCACCCCCGTCAGCCACTCCTCATGGGACATGAGCTCCAGACCCTCCACCAACTTCACTGCCCTTCTCTGGACATGCTCCAGCCCCTCAATGTCCTTCTGGAACTGAGGGGCCCAGAACTGGACACAGCTCTCAAGGTGCAGCCTCACCTATGCCAAATACAAGGGAAAAATCACTTCCCTAGTCCTGCTGGCCACACTGTCATAGAGGCCAGGGTGCCATTGGCCTTCTTGGCCACCTGGGCACAGCTGCCTCATATTCAGCCACTGCTGACCAGCTCCCCAAGGTCCTTTTCCTCTAGGCAGCTTTCCAGCCACTCTGCCCCCAGCCTGTAGCACTGCAGGAGCTTATTGTGGCCAAAGTGCAGAACCCTGTACTTGGTCATGTTGAACCTCACCCAATTGGCTTCAGCCCATCAATCCAGCTAGGCCAGATTAGGGACAGTGGATGTAAATCCTCCAACTCCACAGAAGTCTTAACAGCTTTTGGTACCATCCTTATCTCTCTGTTTTCTGACTATCTGCCATTGAGGTCTGCAAGGCACACTGTAGGAATTTTAAGGACGGATCAGCAGGAATATCTTGTATTTAGGTATGTGTTCAGTGGCATGGATCAGGAAAATTAACTCCTTGGTCAAACCCACCTCCCTCTGGATTCCCAGGGTGGTAACTGTTCCACCAAGCAGCAGATGGGTGCACACATGCCTTACCCTGCCTTTTCAACACTTAAAACATCCACTTACTGTTTCACACAGTTTTAGCATAAACTTATTAAAATACTGCTATCTATAAATTGCAATGGGAAGAAAACCCCCAGGAAAACCATTTATCACAGAAATCTAGACATCTATATTGGCTTTGCTAGCATCAGATAAATGAATGTTTCTTTACTTCTTATCCTCTTCCAGAAACCTCATCTATTGCTGCCTGTTCTTACTACCATGACCCTCAAATGCAGAAAGGTTGCTTTAAGGCTATGATGGAATTTTAATTAGCAGGTATAAATATCACAGTGAGAGCATGAACTCTTTACAATTCTTTTTTTGTCAGTCCCCAGATCATTCTTCATGAAGTGAATTTGTGATATTTTTCTGGCCATCAAACTAAGTCCTGGGGCGGTAGGTTTTTGGATTCCATGAAGCCCTAATGTTTTACTTCCACCTATTGCCCACATTTCCTCAAACAAATTTAGATGAAATAACTTTTTTTGAAGAGGATGTGGAAATACTTTGATCAAGGATACCATTGCCCAGGGTTTCCTAATACCTTGAGTATGAGGCCAAAGGGCTGGCAGCACCCAATCAACATATTTATCTAGGCCAACCAACATGTCCCACATAAATTTTATACCTGTTTTTCATACACATTCATAAATAAATTCTGATATTAACAATTACAAAAAAAAAAAACAGAAACCACCCTAACAAACCAAGAAAACTGTATTTTTAATAATTTTCATCAGTGCCTGTCATGGCAGCACTTCTGCTTTCACTGAAGTCAGGAACTCAAGCCCTGGTGACTACAACAAAGCCAGAAACTCTCCCAAGAGGAGAACAAACTCATGCACTAGGCTAAGATACCTAAGTTACTCAAGATCTTAGTCTTGGCCTTATCCATGTCTTATTAAAGAAAGAATCAAATAATCATAAATATCTATTTATTTTCTCATTTAGAAGGCAAACAGAAAGGTGCATACTCACATTAGCTAGAAAATATAAACTCTCTGTATTTAAAAAACACAGCGAAGTAACTAGCAAGAACCCAAAATGATTTTTCAAAACCTAACTCCTCTCCCCACCTCCATATTTTCAAAAGATACAGATTATGATTTAACACTAAGGTCTAGCAAAAATCAGTCAGATTTTCCCCAATGCTAAAGTTAAATACTAAAAATCAACACATTTTTTCCTCTCAGCCACGACCTTCCAGGGACTGAAATAAACATTAAGAACCCATGTGAAAAATTTCTAGGAAACAACTGCCTTACCTTGTGAATCTGTGGTAGGATGAGATGACTTTGGATATCCTACAGAGGAAAAGTAGTATGAGTGACTCAGTACAAAACAGAGTATATTATGACCAAATATCATTGCAGTCCTCTAAAAAGTATCCCTGGTTACTGAGCAGGAACCTACCAAAATAGCTATTAAATAGTGCCGCCTATGAAATGCTCAATTATTGTTAAACTGGAGTGGTCATGGCAAAGAGAACCAAGTTATTACTCCAATGTACTAAATCCACTACAAGCATTATGGAAAAAAAAATAGGTTTTCTTAGTGGCAAAGTCTGCTGTAGTTACCAGGGATTTGACATCATCTCTGTTGACCTCATGCTTTGTGCATCCTTGGAAAGGCAGCAAAACTGGCACTGAATGTGTTTCCCCTACTTCTGCAGCCAGCTGGAGGCTGCAGAGACCCATTCACAAATCATCTCTGCTGTAAACCCATTCCCAACAGCAACAGCCTCAGTGGGTGTCCAGAAAAGGCCAAAAGGAGCTGACAAAGCTCAGCAGATCTCGGTGTCACCTCAGTCAGGAGTGATGTACCACCAGTTTGCTTCTCTCACCTGGTGCTCCAGCATAGCCCTCAGCAATGGGCATGGTACTTTGGCCAGCCTGGCCATCCACACTTCTGAGACGCCCTCTCCCAGACATCAGAACTGTGCCAGGAGGCCCAGCCTCCCCGGTCTCCACAATGATGCCGGTTGTTCCAGGCAGGAGTGGCACAACTGCTGACCCTGGCAGAGCTGGGCGAGGAGGAGGTCTCAGCTGTGGTGGCAGGAAGGGGATCCTCTGTCGTGGGGGCTGTATCCTGGGCCTTGATGGCAGCAGGGATATGCCAGGCTGGGGCTGCACGGGTGGCCTTGGTGGCAACGGCTGCTGCGGTACTTCTGGTCGCCCTTTGATGTGATGAAAGAGGAGGAAAAATACAAAATTATTTGCCTAAAGTAGAACATGAATTTGCATAAAAATACTTCAAAATAAAACAGGACTCAGTTGGAGGCCACCTGTTCCCTCAGACCCAAGACTGCACTGGCTAAACACCATTCCACTCCTGAAGCACTACAGACTCCACTCTTTACAGCCTGTGTGACACAAGGTAAGGAATTAAGACAACCTGGAGACAGGACAAGCAGCAATCTATCTATGAACATGCATCCAACTGCTGCATCAGCTTGGCCTTTCTGCACCAAGCAGGCCATGCTCTCTCTCTCTCTCTCTCTCATTTCACTTCAGTTCTCCTCAACCCCTCACACCCACTGCACTTGCTTTTGACTCTGTACTCACTAACTCTTAGCACAAGGCTGTCCCTTTAGCATGATCATAAAGAAAATTATCCACAGCAAAAAACATCTGTAAATGAACATGACTTAAGAGGTTTTACCCCCTTACTTTAAAAAGCAATGGACTTAGATGTCCAAGTACTTCCATTACTAGTATTTTCTATGACAATGAAGGCAGAACTCAAGGATATTATCTACCAAAAAATTCTTTATTGTTTAAATAGAAGAGATAGCATTAAAAAACTTTTCCACTGGGGCAGCCAATCCATATGACATCAGGGCTGAACAGTGCTGACATGGTTCCTTTTGTGTATCTGGTTGAGCTCTAAGCCCTTTATAGGAATTCTGGTTTATTCATACAAATGAAGTCCTAGATGACACTCAAGGATGCAATGCCCTCCCAAGAGTAAAGCTGAATTACATTTACACTAAGAACAGAAATTTACAAATATACAGATTTTAGCAGATGCAATGACAGCTTTTATGCAGAACAAACAGAATTTCATGCTAAATTAAACTTCAGCATAGGTTACTTCAGTTGCATTTTGAGACCAAAATATGTCTTTATGTGCAGGGATGTATGTGAGTTTCTGTGGAAACAGGCAAGCATCCCATTGCAAATTTATCTTATACAACTCATCACACACCAGAGACGCTTGCCAAGGTCCCCAGTGGAGACCCCCTCTCCAAGTGGTGCTCACAATGAAGCACTTCAACTCAGCACAGTCCAAAATCAGCCTAGGCAAATTCACTAGTGGCTAGGGCTAAACCATCTGGCTGTGCCAAGAAGCAGATGTGGTGTGAGGCTTCTCCCTGGCTCTGCTGTGTGTCTGGGAACCCCAGGAGAGCCTTACTCTGCACCTTTGGGGAAAAGCTTACAAGAAAGCTGTGCAGCTATTGTCCCCAACACATGGCTGGGGTCCAGACAGTGACACTGGCAACCCACGTACTGTTTTGTGACTGCTTGAACCTGCACTTTACCCTTGTGAATCTCATTTCTTGTCTTCAGTCTCATAAAATCCTTAAAAGCCCACATAAGCCTTCAGGAATACTGGGAGGCTGTCTGAAGTCACAGTCTCACACCACCTGCATTCATGTGCTAGATATGGCTGCTAGGAAAAAACCTCCCTGAGCTTTGCTGGCTGACTTTTAACCATCAGGAGAATTGAAACTCATACAAGCAATGCAGCACAAAACTGGGCTGAAGCTCACTCTGTCCACAAAGCAGAGGCCTAAACAGTGAATTGTTTGCTTTATACAGATTGAAACTATTTTCATAAAAACTTTTAAAAAAGCTTATAAAAATTCTCAAAAAAACCCTGAAAGTATCAAAGTGAATTTTTTTTAACAGAATTATTGACTTTGTAAGACAACGTCTGTCCACAGAGGCATTGATTTAGACCTTCAACTAAAATCATCAAATTAACTTCATTGAAAAAACAAATTGACCAAAGTATTTTACCTTGGGATGCATGTACTTGTCATTTCTTGAGTCAATTACGTTAAGTTTCATTAAGACAATTATTTGGCATGACACTGGGAAAATGAATACATTTCTCTGCTTGATTTCTCAACCTTTAAATAACAATCAACTGCTGAAATCCCATATCCTGAGCAAACTGCTTCCTTGCATGCAACATCAGTACTGCAATATTATTCAGAATTGTCTCATCTCTGTAACACTAAATCCAGAATCACTTGCCTAAAGCTCAACTTCAAGTGGAAGCAGTCAGATACATGTGAATAGAGATCTGCTTTATCTTTGCTGACTGAGCAGGCCATGAACAAAATCTTCCCATCTATCTGGGAAAGCAAAGAACAGAGCTGAGATCATTACACAGCTAGGAACAGGAACACTGTTCTCAGCAGCAGCATCCTTGCTGCTCTGCCTGTCATCGCTGTTGTGAGTGACAGTGTGGTTACCACATCACATACCAGCATCTTCTCATGCTCTCCTCAGCCCCCAAAACAGACAGAAACAAACTGCATAAAGCCAACTAGAGAGTAAAGGAATCTGTGACTGCTCTCACAAGAAGCCAAAAAGACCTCACTTGAATTTTGTGACAGACACCAAGAGGTTTTTACAATTCTGTTAGAAAGCAGCATTGTGCACAAGCTCACAGGGAGCCCAGAGGAATTGACTATATAACTATTCACACTACAGCATTAAAAAATTTGTGTTGCATTTTATCTGTGCATTTATAATGCAGAGCACACGTTTGGTTTCTTAGACCACAACTTCATCAGACAACATTTTGCTGTTGGCTTCAAAACCCTGCTACACAGACAACTACCATAGGAATTGCAGGTGAGGTCAAATAACCATAACCAAAGCAAACTGCACGCCCAGCACAGTATCTGGCTGCACGACCACACTTCTGATTGCTGGAAAACTTCATGGAGATATATATATACGTATATATATATAAAAGGCAGTATGTTAAAAGAAGCCACCAACTGTAACATGGCTTTCAGTTTCATGCCACGTGAAGAGCAAACATACCCACAGAGAGGAACAGAGTGCAATGAGAACAACTTAGACTATGAGACATGGAGCTGGGGGAAGGCACCATTTAATGTGGACAGAAAGCTGCTGGATCATTTTACCTTGGAGAGCACATTGTGCATGGTTCCCTAAATGCTTAGAGCAGACCACTGCCTGCTGTCACCACTGCCTTGTGTGCTGCAGGACATTTCACTACCTTCACCAGGAATTACAATAAATTAAATACATTTCTGGTACCTGGGTTCGTATGATGCACAGTCATTTGCTAGGTTGGCTTGTTAGTTTGGACTGAGGCATTTGAAACCCCTGAAAAAATTATGGAGGAAAATACAGCCATGTTTTTAAGATGAGGGTCATTTGGCTTTGCTGGGCTTACACTGCTTGGTAAGATTTCATGTTTTATTTCTTGCAACACATCCTTGCCTTACTGCCCCCCACAACTTTATTGGTAACAACTTATTTCTGTTTCGGCCCCTCTCAAGTCAAATGACATCATTTGAATGCTATGATATGCTGGCAAATTGTGCATAAGAAACTCTCCATTGATCCAAGTCCAGGTCTTCCTGTCAAATAACCTTGGTATGGGGAGACAATGCTGCAAATCACAGATGTAAAAATAGTTAAAGCCATACCCCCCACCCTTGTAGAAGGGTTCCCAAAATCACTTCCAAAAAAGGCTCTTCTGCCAAAATCTTTCTGCAACTCCTGCCATCAAAACTTACTTAGGCTGCTGTGCCAGACAGTGTTATTGTAATTGGAAACATTTGGGAACTGCAGTGTGTGCTTCAGGAATCCTTTAGAGGCCAGAGGCACCCCAGAGCAGCAAGGGATGCTCAGAGTGCCTGCACCCCAGACCCAGCAGCAGCATCCTTCCACAAGCTTTTAACACCCAGTGGTGGATGGAGGGCTCTGCCCTGAAAAGATATTATTTTATGGAAACCCAGGGGTGCAGAGGCTTTTTAATGCTTTAATACGTTGTAACAGGGGCTGATAAATGCAATCCATGAGGTCTCTTGAACACCTGCTTCAAATAGCAGAAGAAAGATTAATACTTGTATGTATCTTGGACCTTCCTCCAATGTTGGCCCCTTGTGCTAGTCTGTTTTGGGCAAGATGGATGAGAAACAGGATTACACAGATACATCATGTTCCATTTTAATGGACACTGGGATGCTTCTGCAAGATCAAGGGATAAAGGTCCTAACCCTGTTGAATATAAGTCAAAATTACAGCAAAAGCATTATCTGAAATTTACAGTCCCTCTTCACTCCACTTCCTCCTTTAAAGTTAAGAAGCTTCCCACCTCAGGATTCTTGTGCCAAGTACTGCTATACACTTGGTTTTAAACAATTAAACGAAAAAAAAAACCAACCCACATCTATCACAGGTTTTCAAGTCTCTGCCTTGGGGTGAGAAGGATATTCTTCCCTTCATGAGGCACAACTTGTCCATTCAAGAAAGAACACCCAAGAGTCCTGCATCTGATCTCTCCCAGCCACCATCAGGTGCAAACAGCACACAGGCTCCTCCCTCAGCACCTCTTCTAATTTCAGACCAGTCACAGAAATTGGCCTCTTATTTATCTCATCCGTGCACAGAATTAAAACCAGAAGGACCAACCAACTGAAGAGTGTAGTTTCCAAACAGTCTCCAATTCCTGTGATTTTGCGTCATGCTAACAGAAACAGGAAAACAGGAACTCAGCTTCCTTCTGTAAACTTCAGCTCTTAGAAAAACAACCCACTGCAGAAATTTGGAGCAAGAACTGCAGAGGAAACTGAGTGGCATTTGGCAAGGTCTCTAAACCTTCATGGCAAGGCTCACCAACTTCCCGAGGTTCCCATTTCCCTGCATTCTGAGCCAAAGGGAACGTGCCCCAGCCTCTCAGCTGCTCTCATGCAAACTCTAAATAAACTGGAGGTAGATTTGCACCAACATGTTGGACTATTAACAGAACTGGCTGAGGTGCTAAAGCATTGCCAGCTGGAATGTGCCAAGTACTGCCAAGGATCTTGTGGGAATGCAAGCTTCTGGAAGAGCTAAGAAGCACAAGTCTTGTAGTGCCATGCCAAGATATGCCAGAGCTCATTTGTGAAACTTCTAGATCAAAGAGTTGGTGCTGAATTATAATTATTAACTCATGCTAGGAACACAACTTAGAGGAAATCTTTCTCATCATAAATTTGAATGAATTTGACTTCAGTTTTCTCTATTTGCTTTTCAATTTTCCCTGAGGAATATGGAATAATCTTCAACAACAAAATAAAACAAAACCAAAAAATCAAATCAAATGAACTGGAATAATACAGACTATTATTACTTAAAATTCACTTTAAAACCACTATTCAAAACCACTACTTTTCCCACTCTCTTTATTCCAGCTCGAAGTAAACATAAAAACATGTAAGACTCCTTTTTTTTTTTTTTTAGGACACTTTTAAAAGCACTCGAAGTACTTTGTGGTGTTCTGGAGCAAAGAGCCAAAATTAGAGTCACTGCAAAAACAAAGTAGGAATTGTGTAATATTAAGCTTTTACTCCCTTGTTTAGTTCTTTTCTAAGAGTTTCAGAAAGGAAAGCCAGCTGGAAAACAAACAAACAAACAAAAAGTAAAAAAAAAAATAAGCAAGAAACTTACTTGTGTCAGGCTGAGATTTCAGCACGTCTTCAATGTCTGTTGTGATTTTGGATACCTGACTGTGAAACTGTTGGACAGAGTTTTTGAGGCCAGAAATATCAGTGGAATGAGATGCTAGAGTTCCATTCATTTCATGGATGCAGTTCCATAAGCTGCTCACATGTTTATTCAGACCTTCTTTTATATTCTGCAAGCTGTCTGAAACAGAGTCCAGCTTGCCACAGACTTTTTCAACATGTGAGACTCTGCTCTCAACATCTGAAACACCCTCCTGGACACCTTGGGTCTTTTCTTTGCACTTGCTAAGATCATTCAAGACATGGTCATTCAATTGTTCTAGTCGCTCTTTCACTTCACCACAACAATTCTCACTGGAATGAGCAGTCTGATTTGCAAATGTCCTCTGCATTTGGTCAATTTTTCTGAAGACACCTCGTTGTGTTTTTCTACATGTCGAATTGACACCCAGAAGCTGCTCCCTGCAGCTGCTCAGGCCATCTTGAAGATTTTTCATGTCTTTATCAATGGCATTTAGATTGTATCGGAATACACGTATGTCTCTCTGCATTTTCTGGATGTCACGTTGGTTACCCTTGATTAAGTTGAGTTTCTCATGAAGGGAGCTATTTAGAGACTGCAGGAGAACAGAATTGTTCTCTGTTTTCAAAAGCAAGTGATTGTACTTGTCGTTACAATGTTCCAGCTGTTTCCGAAGGTCCTCAGTACCTCGTGGTGCAGACTGACACTTCTGCCCACAGAGCTGTTCCAGCGACAGCAACTTGTCCTTCACAAAATTCATCTCTGCTGTAAACTGCTCGTTTGCAAATCCCGCATCGCTGGGCAAGAGAGGCCCAGGATTAACAAACATCCCATCCGGGTCCGTGGTGTTGGCAATCTCCAGAATAGTCCCACCCAGCCTGACCTCCAGTGCCCGCAGCTTCTGGTCAAAGAGGTCTCTCAGTTCATCCACCTCGGCAGCGATGGTGCCACGCAGGGTCTCCTCAACATAAAAACAGTGCTCCTCAGCATTCCGCTCTGTAACATTCATCCTCGCATCCAGCTCCTCCAGCCTCTCACCAAGCACGTCCTCTAGGTCTGGGGTCGACAATCGAATGATTTCGTTGTCTATTCTGGCATTCAAGATCCTCTGTGCTTCCACAATTCTGTCGATCTTCTTATCTAAATCTTCCATCTGTCGGTCAAAGTCATTTCCCTCACCCTTCTTGCAACAACTGGAGTTGTTTGCTGGAATCTGAGTGCGGAGAGTATTTATTTCTTTCCTCAAGTCATTCTCTTTTCCTCTTATAACATCAATTATCCCTGCACAGTTATTTTCACTGTCACCATACTGCTGCTGAATATCCTCTAGTTTATAATCACAGGAGTTCTTCAGATCTGCCATCTTCTTTTCAAATCCTTCCATTATTTCTTGCCTCAGGGACTCAAATTTTGAGTCTATATAGTCCTGATATACATTGTCACGGGGCATTGTTATTGTAGGTCCTCGTGCTGCCTCCTGCAGCTGTTTTAATTGTCCTTCATAGCCTTTTACTTTCCCATTCAGTTCCTCCAGCTCATCATTCCTCATCTTCAAGGCTTCTTTGACCTCAGCTAGCTCAGCTTTTATATCTTCCATTTCAAAATCAATAAAAGGGTCCTTTTGATCTTTATTGTTGAGGAGTCCTGGCAGCTGAATAGTGTCTGTTTCACCACCAACTGCACTGTCAGGCTCCGGTCGGTCGTAGAGGTTGTTCAGCCAAGTGACCAGCATCTTGCTAGCATCTTCTTGTACAGTCAGCTTCAGGTTTTCATTCACACCTGCCACAGAGGACTGAAGCTCAATCACAGACCGTGTAAGTCTGAATAATTCGTCCTCAAGAAACTGCATTCTCTTCTCATATGGTGGAGGCTCTGGCGCATCTGTTGGTTCTGCATCTGTTTCCCAGAAATAACAAAATGTGGATGTAAATATTCCCAGTAGTAACTGTTTTAATCAGCTGCAGTTAAATTCACTTTTCTTTAAAATGAAATAATGATTTAAACTGCCTAATAATTCCTCTTGCCTTTTCTGTTCTTATTTTCAGTTGTTTGTAATTAATACATCAAAACCCTCAGAACTAAAAGTTTTAGCACAGTAACCAATTCCTGCTAAGATACAGTGGCCATAAAGAAACTGGCAATCACCTCTCCTGCTCAGCAATGGATCTAAGCTACAGCATATATAACAGACCAATACAGATAAATGCACATCACAGCACAATCACCTTAGAACCACTGCATCTCCTATAACAACAATTTGCCCCTGAATTCCCACTGAAGACTTCAGGAGCAGCCATTTATGTGCCTGAAGTGGGTTTGTGCTTCCGTGTTTTACTGAACCAAAAACCACATATACATCCCATATATAACAGGGGGTTCTGCAGGACACTACAGCTGTCACTCTTGCTTCACAAATACCTAATTATTTGGCAGGTATTTCAGTAGGCAATAAATACATGCATAAAAGCATAAAATTTACACATTCTAAACTGATAGATTTAAAAACTTATCCTCACTGAATGAAAATCAGACAGAAAAGACTTTTAGCTGCAATCTACTCTTTACCTATCATAAATCAATTAATGAATCTGAATCTTGTCATTAGTAAGACCTCATTTACAAAGCCATACACAAATCTGGATGTTCAGTTATGAAACAGAATGTGTAACAATTGCAGAAAATCCAGAACAAAAACTCAGAAAACAAACATTATCAGAGGTCAAGAAGGGATAAACTGCAAGGAAAAGTCAAAAGTAATTTTTGTCTAGAAGAGAGGAGAAGGATACAGATATCACCACATTGTATTATCATCTTCTGGAATTAATATTTTAGGATGGCTAAAAAATACTTTAAAAGCTTGTTTTTAAAGCAGGTGTATAATATATTTGGACTAGTCTGCCATGTATCCAGTCATTCAATACATTCCACCGCACAGAAAACACATGTGGAAATCTGACTAAGTGCTATATGTGACACTAATCCCCAATTATGTTGGAAAAAGTCCTTCAGAAGGAAACATCTGTTTATCATTTTTTCTTAATGGAGAAAAGGCATAATGTGTCAGTAACAGCATTCCTTCTTGCCCTTTCAGAGGACAGTATCTTACACAAACAAACATCATTCATTCTTTAAGATATTTTTTCAGAAGTTGAGGCTTATCCATACTTCCTTCCTTTCTCCTCATTATTAAGGCACGTAGTCTAACATGAATCTGTAAAATCTTCACAGTCTCCAACAAAATATTGTGAAACTGCTAGGAATCCCTATATATCATTAAAATTAGTATCTGGGGATTTTGTTCTAGTAATATTCTTTCCTTTTTTCCCTGAACATTGGAGAAACCACAAAAAAAGCCCCCAAAAAACCAAAAACCCTGTAAATTCTTACAAAACCCACAGTATAAACCCAAAGATTTTCTGGAATCATGAGTAGCCAGCTGGCATTTCCAGACAGTGTTCTACAGCCCATTCCTGTTATTCTTCAGGAAATTCTCAGTATCACAACTGCTATTGCCTGGCTATTATTTTCTCACTGCACAGAGTCTTTCACGTGGCTTTTGTACCTGCCAGCAGTTGAGTTCAACAGAAACCATAATTATTCTTATCCCTGGAAGACAAAACAAGAAACCAGACGTGACTGTGCATACCAAAATTCCAACAGAAAGTTACCTGTGCCTTTCTTCACGACAGCTTTGGCTGGCGTTGTGGGACGACGAGCAGTGTTTGGCTTTTCAGCTGGTCCCTCCCTGCAGTCCTCCCCTTTGTAGCCAGGACAACATCTCCATTCCAGCTCTGTCACTGTCTTGTATGCAACTGTGTATCGAGGTCTGAAACTCGTTCGGTATCTGCCAAAACAGAAAGCATTTTAAACAATCCATAACCTAAGCTGCTATTTGGATTAAAGTTAAAATTAAAATAGGTTTCAGGGTTTTTTATAATGAAAACCAAATAGTTACAACTATTATTCATTTTCTGCTGTAAACATCAAATGAATAAATGTTTCTGTCTGTGTTTTAAAGCTGCCTCCACACAGTCATGATAGGGAGCTGTTGGAATAGGGATTTTCATGTATGAGCAGAGGGATAAAATGTTGTGGCAAGTGGAGGTACAACTCATCAGACACCACTGAGAGTAACTGTGACCACCAGTGTCATACTCTATACATTCAAAATGTTCTTCCTCTTAACTTTTCACTGCAACCCTCCCCGCAGGGCTCTTCTGAACATCAAAAAAACGCTTTTGTCAACTTTGCCTCATTTGTATTTCCACAGTATCCACTTAAACTGTGCTCAGAACCCATATGTATGGCACAGTCAAAGCAGTCAAAGATTCCAGAGAAGGACAAAATGCTACAAGTCAGACAAGGACATGAAAAAAGGAATCAGATTAAACACTACACCCAACAAAGAAATCAACTCTTTCCTACTTCATCAGTTAAGTTGAAGAGGGTCTGGCAGACAAACCTATGCACACATTATGTACATACAACCTTGAGCTTCCCTGATTAACCACTCAAAAGTCAATAAATGACAAACTGATTCTGGCTGTGCAACTTCCTTTAACCATAGACTTCTTCCATAGCTTCCCTTGAAACACATCCCACATGTTCAGCTGTGGTCAGACACTGTGCTATCTCACCAGAGCACAAGTGGAGCTTATGCTGTTGGATAAAAACTAAATCAATTTAAGGTACAGCTCATTTTGGATTGAGAGATGAGGACAATGAGTCAAACAGGGATTTGCCACCTGAGCTCTATAAAATTATATTCTTGGAACACATAGAAACAAAAAAGTAATTCCAATTTCTCACATGAATTCCTTTCTCTCAGTGAAACTAGCATCATGCTTCTAATTTCCCTAAGGCTTTTTCAGATCTCTTTTCCTTAAGATTATTTCAGATTAGAACAGTCTGCATCCATTAATGAATGACAGGCTCATTTCACAGCTGAGGTGTCCCTAAACAGTAATACCAGCAGAATAAATGCAGGACAGCAGCAAAGGAGTCTAAAGGAGCTCTGTAATAGATTTCAGCCATAGTCTGGGCTGGGCTCATGGGGAGTGCATCCTGGGACAGAGAGAACACAGCACAAAAGCAGCCATGCTATCACACAAAAACCATCTATTTCACTGAACATGGCCTTGTATTAATATGCAAAATTCCTTACTAGTCCAAAATAAAAATAAAAAACTGTCATCAGCTACCAAATGAAAAGAAGTAAATTGTACACAGACTGTGAAGCATTTCCTATTGAAAGTCACAGAGTGGAAGTTAGCTTACTGTTACCCTTTAAAGCTTCTCCTGCCATGTTTGCAAATAGAAACTGAAATAATTCTAACTTTTTTTTATTCATAATATTTCAGATACGTAAGTTTAATATAACATCCCCCATCTGACAGTCATCTGCTGTCCCTTTATGGTAAGTTGGTTAACAAACTTTCATGGGGCTTATACTAACTACTAATGATGAATTTGTTTATTTTCCAAATGTATCCTTCCCAATTCTGCCACAATATAGTCTAATTTCTGCACTTGGGAAATACTCAGTGTTGTTCTGCATTATTACTTTGTCTACTATTTCTCATTCAAGGGGAAAAAGCTACTTTCACTGGAGACAATCATAATTTTTCCAACTATTTCTGGGCCAAGAGCAGTTTATACTAATAATCCTCTCTGGATTCCATTCTCCTGTGGATCTGCATAGGAAGGCAGGGTCAGGCTGTGCTGTATCTCTGTCTATGAGCTGCTCATAACTGCAGTGGTTTGCTGTGGCTGTCAGCTTTTCAGACTCTGACTTGGAGCACAAACTCAGAGAGGGTTTGCAGCCCTTTTATACCTTCTGAACACCATATATGAAACAGCTGCAGACTGCACTCCAGCTCATCATTTCTTCTACAGTTTTCACTTAAACATCTGCTGAATCCTGTTTACAAAGTACAGAAATCCCCATGGTCAAGTGCTCTAAAAATTAAATAGAGGAGTGCAATGTAGAGGGCACCACTGGGAAGAACAATATCCCGGCCACCCAGGAACTTCCTTTTCTTTCTCCCTTATCTAAAGTATTAAATCTACACATCTTGTGTAGATAATTTGGGTTTGAATCCTTTCCTTCTAGCTAGCTGCCAGAGTCAGGAGAAGCAGGATTTTCTAGATGCTTAAGTGTTTTGAAGTGGGTTTGAGAGTCATTACAACCTCTCTCACAACCACATTACTGAAATGCAAACTTTGAACTTTCAGATCAGTTTTCCCACGCTGGAAATGGCTGTACATGCTTCTGTATGATTTCCATAAAACACTTAACTGCTCCTAACTTTGTGTGTGTTCCTCTTTTTACTTTCAGGGCCAAACCCCTTCCTGAAAAATGCAGTATTTTGGTTATTTTCAAGTGCCAAATCTCTCCTTTTTTCCCAACAAGGTTTTAAGAATATAGCTGAAACTAATTCTATAAAATGAATAGGAACAACTCATATGCAAATTGTGCCCTTCTTTGCTCAAATTCCAGAATGAGCATTTTCCATCATATTTCTGACAATATTCCCTTTGAACACTTTCTCTGCAGTCATATTGATCAATACAGACACTTTCAGAGGACTTCAACAGTCAGAAAAATCAGAAGACACAACAAAATAGAAAATAATATAAACAAATAAAAAGAAACCAAGCTTAATATTTTTCCAATATCAAAAATTTAAACCTTTTCCAAACTCCATCTTAAAAATAAAAACCAGGCATGTTTGATATTCTCACTCTTCTTTGTTTTATAGTCTCCTGATCCTAACAGGCATAAAATGCTTGTCTGCTATCCCACCAGAGCATAAGCAGAGCTTATGCTATTGGATAAAACCTAGATCAACTTAAGGTACAGCTCATTTTGGATTGAGAGATGAGGACAATGAGTCAAACAGGGATTTGCCACCTGAGCTCTATAAAATGATATTCTTGGAACACATAGAAACAAAAAAGTCATCCCAATTTCTCACATGAATTCCTTTCTCTCAGTGAAACTAGCATCATGCTTCTAATTTCCCTAAGGCTTTTTCAGATCTCTTTTCCTTAAGATTATTTCAGATTAGAACAGTTTGCATCCATTAATGAATGACAGGCTCATTTCACAGCTGAGGTGTCCCTGAACAGTAATACCAGCAGAATAAATGCAGGACAGCAGCAAAGGAATCTACAGGAGCCCTGTAATAGATTTTAATTAAAAAAAAAAAAAAGCAGTCCACTTCTTAAAAATTCTTTCAAATTTGAAACAACACAAACTGGAACTGTTTTGTTTTCAGATATAGTACATCAAATACAGATTAATCTGAATCATAAATCAGTATTCTCCTAGAGCCAAAAATAAGCTAGAATTAGAACACTTCAAAATTTGGATCTAGAACAACTTTCATATTCACACTTTGAACTGTGGCAACACGACAGCTATACTCAGAGCTCAAAAATTCAATTGGGATTTACTTACCAAGAACTACTTCTCTATACTCCGAGTCCAGTTGAATGAATCACACAGCTACTCCCATTTCCTCCAGGAAGGCTAGTACTGTAGGGCTGGGAAACAGGAACTTACACTAGCACTTCTCTAATTTGAATCCAGTCACATAAAAATCTCTTTAAAATCATTTTCTCTACCAATGGCATTCTTTAAGGACAACTGCTGTGCAAGCTGCCCATGCAAGGAACAGAGTCACTGTGACAGCACCGTCCAGCTGCACTGACAAATGAGTCACCAGCACGTACCCAGCCCCAGGGAGATTCCCAATCAGACAAGATGCTTTTTAAAGTCAGAACTCTGCTCACTCAGTGAATTTCAGTGGAGGAGCTGGAGAGACTTCCAGGATTTTGCTAGGATGTAGCAGTCTAACAGCACTGAACATAATTATGTCGTTGGTTACAGTTCTAACAAAAAAAAACGTAAATTTTTCTGCTAGGGACCCCAGCCCTAATATGTGAAAGACACAGGACTGGAAACTATCAAAATATGCAAATTGAACACATCTTTATTTAAAACTGCAGAATTCAATTACTCCTTCACAGTCAAGCAAACATATAATATACAACCACAAACATGCAAAACACACAAAATGCACTCAGGGTACCCTGGAGAGACAAAATGTCCCTTCTCTTTAAAGCTGGATAAAGATACATGGTTGAAATGTAGCATCAAGTTTCACATCCTTTATCTGGCAGGTGTGAATCTTTACAGAGTTATCTAGTGAGGCAATATTGTTAAAAGGGTCCACAAAAGTTTCCTAAGTGTCCTAAAAACTGAGGCTCTGTTTTCATATCTTCACCCGCTGCAATGCAATTCAAAAACAGCAAAACATCACATCTTCCTCTGGTTAGAAGTTGCATACAATACACCAGCATTTACAGTGCCTAGTCACTCCATTCTCCTGTGGACTTCAAGTCCAACACGATGGTCATAGCCTCTTGATGAACTGAGCTAAATACTGAAATCATTCTTTAATAAAGCATGAATAAAGGTTCATATAAACTGTCTCTAATCTTTCACTGCAAGAGAGAACATAAGAGCAGCTGTTTTTTAACAGTTTTTCCACAACAGCTTGTAACTACTCACGCCTACTACCTTCACCATAACTCAACATGCTGATCAAATGAGAAAACACACCCAGAACACCAATACAAACCTCCACTTTTAATATCTTAAGTGTTTCACAGCTGAAATGAAGTTGTGCAGGGTGACAATAGCACTCAAATATTCCTCTTCTTTGAGAGAGAAGTACTTCCATAGGAAAATGCTTAATTAAAAATTCATGGTTACTGCAAATGCTGAACATTTTGACCAGGGAATGAGCGATAATATTCTCATGGTGCTAAACCACAGAAGGAAACAGTTAACACTGATATTTGGAATGTCACCTAATAGCGATAAAACAAATCAGAAACATTTGGACGAAATTGGTGGAAAAACATATGGCTCAGCTCTGTAACTGGATATTAACATCCAACCTTTTGGGAAATGCAATGAGATAAGTGCCACCACATCCTCACTGCGAGGAAGAGACCACAGAATCAGCATGTTTCTACATAAGCATTGTGTAAAATGTTTACTCTGAGCACAAAGCTTCAAGGTTGGTCCAAAATTCTGTAGTGATTGGAACAAGTCCCATGACTTCAGCAGCCTGCAAAATTCTGTCTTTATAAAATAGAGGATATCAAATCTACACTGTTTAACATTTTTATTGCATGTAGACACATTCTTAGTAAATTGCATCGTCTGTATAAATACAACTATAAATAGTTGTATTTATATGGTTATACTACAGTTATGTAGTCCCAGTCATCCAAATCTCCAATATATTGCACTGGGAGCACAGAAGTGGCATAGAGACACTACCCAAAAACACTACCGAGAAGACATAATTAAATGTAATCATATTTTGACCAAAGATTTTTTTTATTTTCTAGGCTGAAAATACTTCTGTTGAAAATACACCTAATTGGCTGTTTATACTACACAAACACTGAACTAGAACCAGTTGATCCTGTGTTTTCTGCTTCCCAAGCAAGCAGGCCTAATTGCATGCCCTACAAATGGTGGCAGATATCCCAGTTCCACTGAAATCTTTGGAGATTTTAGCAGCTGTCTGTCACTGGGAGTTTCAGCACACCTGGATTTCAGGTGCCTTGTGTGTAGGTAAGTGTTATACTGTGGGTTCTTTTTTCTTGTTCTTGCCAATGTCAGCATGAATTAGACATGGGAAACAAAAGTTTGAGTTAGGACTTGGTGATTTATTGTATCTTATCTATTTACAGACTCATGACCTGTGAGCTCTAACTAGCATGCCAGAAAAACATGGCAAAATGGCCTCTACTAACTTTTCCCAAAGTCTTTTAAGTACTATTTACCCAACAACAAGATGACTCCTACATTATTTATGTTTTTGACACAGTGATGACCACTAAAGGTCTGAAATGTGGACCTTTCTCACCCAATTACAGAAAACCACCTACCTATGAAGAAGAAGGTAAAAAAGTCTTAGACAAAGCCTTAAATCCTCCATCTTGGCTCACGTTACTATACACTAAAATCTTAAACCCTAAGTTTTTCACCCTATGAGATCATACAACACTATTCAAACTACACATCCACAACCCCAGTGTAATCAATCTCGGGAGCCTTGAGTCCCAAGGACTAAAGTCAAATGTGGTGCTTGCTTGAGGGTCAGCACCTTTTAACACAAAAAGCCTAAAATTTTCAGCTTCCAGGGTTCCAACAGTTAAGGACAATTTTCAGTTGTCTGTATTTCCATGAAGGCAAACAGCAATAGTCCACAGAGACAGCAGAGTCAAAGCAGGGCTGCATCTCACCCTGAAGTAATTATTTACACCCTATTACCTGCAGAGTGTACTGGACACCACTGACTTGCATATGTGTCACCATTACTGCACATCTAAGCTCCCACGCTCAGATTTATTCCTCTGCACACAGAGCAGACAATTTAGGTCAGGGTGAGTCAAATCCCACCATTGTCTCTTGTTCTTTTACTACCTTGCCACTATGCAGCAGCACTGGCATCTAGCTCATGTTCCAGTCCACAGATGAGCTTAATTTGAGAAAAATGTGTCTTTCCTAAGAATTTCTCCTAAGGCATTTATAGCAAGCAGTGAAAAGATGTTTTGACAGGAATAGATGAGCCTACAGAAGTTTAGGTGTTCACTGAAAGCATGCCACGAAAGCCATAATAAATCCCAATTATACAATGCAGCAAAAGTCTATTTTAACAGAATCCTACTGCACCCCAAAATAGTTTTCCATTTCTATCTGGCATTAAGAGATATTAAGCTGCTTCTCACAGATGGACTTAAGCAAGTCTGATCTTTACACTGCTATTCTCCCTTTACCTGGCATTTTTTCTTTCCAAAATTTATATAAAGTAGGCCAGCAAATGTCTTCACAGGCATTGGGGTCTGGGCAATTACATTTTATTAAGAAAAATGCCACTGACCTTAGACACTAGTGCAGTGCCTGGCCATCTAGATTGAAGTTCCTCAAAGACCTCTGGATGACATTATAATCAAAACAAAATATATATAATGAAAAGCACAAAGAGAGTGTTTCAAAATTTGTTGTCCTGGGAGAAACAAAGTTTTGAGGCACTCCTGTGGAAAATATGAAGTTATGACAAGCACCACTAGTACATATGACCAAGGAAATTCAGCTTCTCTGGGCTCGCACAAGCACAGGCATGCAAGGGAGTTCTTAATGAAGTTTGCACTCATGTATAGCATGGCCAACATTTGTACCAGATCTGCTCTGAGCTAAATCATGAACAGAAAACTGCTACTGGCTGAGAGGACTGACAGAAAAGAAACTGAAGGAAAGCAAGGGAATGAGTCAAAGCACTGGGCATCCACAGGAACAAAATTGCCTGCTGTGTACACACCCAAACAATCACCCATCCAGGTCACTCCAAAGAGTGCTTTAGTATCTGACTATGAAAGCACAGTGATTTAACTGAATGTTTCATAGAATAGGAATGAGCATTTGGAGACTCAGTACTTTTTTCCATTGGTTATTTTTCCTTGGTCTCCTCACACTACCTGAAAGCATGATGGGAGAAGATGGCCTTCCATCTGGAAGAAATTGCTAAGTGGGCAGAGACCTAGCACAGGTGATTGTATGACTCCTGCATACAAGGAAGGAAAAAGTTGTATTTGTCTATCCCTAAATAAAACTGTCATCTCATCTAGTGGTACCAGGGAAGAAGCAGAGAACCATGCTGCCCCAATCAGCTCACTACAGCCTGGTCTCTGGTACTTTGTTGTCTTCAACACTGAACACTATTTCAATGCATCTGAGAGAATCTGGCTGCATTTTACTGCAGAGTTCGTGCTTTGTTCAGTAAGAAGGACACAAGATCACAGGAACTGGTAGAAAACAAAAACATTCAACTATTCTCAGGCAACACGACATGGTTTCATTTCAAAGTCTCCAGAAGTGTCATTGCTTATTACTTATACAGTGGATTTTATGCCACTCAGCTGGAATTCATGTATCAAAAAAAATTAGATTCAAACTACAATTTTTTTTCTTGGGAGACAAATTTTTCTTTATGGAAGAAAGAACCAAGGGACTGCACACTCTGAAATACAACCTCACGTCTCACATTAGCGATGTGTTCTTGTTGTATTTATATCTTCACACACACATGCACAAATACCTACCTGTCTGACTCTCTCAGCTGCCAAGGATTTTATTTTCAAAAAGCTGACCACTGAAGTCCAGTAGGAAATGTCCTGAAGTTTAAAATGTTAATACTCTTAATGTTCATAAATTACCACTAGGTAGGCATCCTCTTCTTATGAGCAGCAGAACAGGGACACAGGATGCATTTAAGTAACCCAGGGCCACAGACAGCCTTTGGCAAAGCTCAAAGCAGAGCTTCAGTCTTGGGATCTACAACGTTGAAATGCCAGTCAAACATGGTAACAAACCAACAGTAACCTATGAAAATCCCACTTAAACAGAATGGGATAGGAGAACCCTGAAAATGCAGTCCTTTCCAAAGGATTTCAGGAAAGTTTTGTAGAGCAGCAATGTGATACACTCAGTGATGGAACAGGAACAACTCTGCAACAGGCTGTATGTTTACAACATCATCACCTGCCTCTCCCAGCAGCAGGGACCAAGTTTCTCACCTTACACGAGTGGAGAGATGAAGTGAGGACGCAGACCACTGCTGCTGACAAAGCTGCCTGAAAAATGGAGCTCCAGTAGTATCACTTCTGCTTCTCTGGCCATGAAACAAGCTGTTTTCTAGAATGCTCTAGAAAGAGCTGTTGCTGAGAGATTTTTTGAAAATACAGTTGAAACAAATAACCAATACTTTCAGGAAGACAAAAGCTAACCTGTGGGATTAAGTGGGACCCCAACTTTGAGAATAAAACAGAGCATTGTTTTGACAGCTGTTACTTTTCAAGACACCAAGTTAAAAGTGAACCAGAAGGGAAAGGAAAGATGAGATGTGAATGCAAAAATGAAGTCAGATGGGTGTCATAATATCCCCAATGAGTAAAACTGGCACTGGCCACTGTCTAATGGTACAAAATGTTCCTTGATTATTTGGGTGATTTATGATGAAATACACCTAAACAAGTCAGCAGCTCCCTGAAAATAAAAATATATTGCTTTGGCAACAGTTTGGTGCTTAACAGAAGAGGCCCCAGACCTCCAGGTCACACATTTCTCAAACCAGAAAAGCATGAAAATTTAAGTATTTACATTAATTTGAAGTGAGGAGCAGCATGGGATTTTTTTTTTTTTTTTACATTATTGCAACAAACTCAAATGATGTGTGAAATGAAAATTCCCTGTCCAGTTCACAGAGAAGAAAGACTCTGCTATGTTCAGTGCATGGACACAGAGATGCACAATTTCAGGCTTGGGGAGACAGCCAGGAAAACTTACCACACCCAGCAGGATCTCAAAGATTTTCAAACAAGCACTCCAGGAGACTGAAGTTTTTTAAGTTTCTTTACTGTTTTCAATGCACAAGCCCCTAGGCTGACCTCCCTATGTAGTCAGCTAGCTGGAGCCTGTACAAAGAAATTCTGCTTCACACAAAATACACAAAGTTGGAAAGAAAGTCCTGAAGACCTTTATAGATACTTGGAGGGGAAACATTAAACAGCTCTCGCTTTCCCTTCAAGTTTTTGTGCATCCTGAACATTTTTCAGATGAGATATATATTGCTGGAGGCCAGTGGCAAACACAGGCTCAGCCTGTGCTGACTTGTACATCTGGGATTTGATCCTGCCTGGTGCTGAGCACTCCGGCACTGATCTGCATGCTTGATTTCTAGCAACAGAACACTCTCAGAGAAAACTACACTGGGACTGTTGGAAGGTTGAAAACTACATGGGGATTTCCTATATGTTCCTAGGCTGGGGATGAGCTCCACCCAGGTCATGCTGGGGTTCCCAGATGGATGAAACCATTCAACTTGAACTGAAGCTATTTCCACTTTTACCCAGAAATATATTGTTAATAAATGTGGAACACTGCTCATTAAAAGCAGTGTTTCACTCTGTAGTAGTAATCTGTTCTGATGTTTATGAATGCAGAAAACTTGTAGTAACATTCTCTAAAGTAATTTCAGTCTTGTGCTTTGAATCTTCATCTGGGCCATGAATAAAATCATGATTAGTTTGGCACTGGGCTTATTTATGATCATTTGAAAGTATTAAATGACAAGAAGTTGGAAAATACTGCTCAGTGAGGGATTTGGAGTGGTTTGCTAATTTAGCTGTTGATTCATTCATCATTTTCTTTGTCATTTTCTAAATTAAATAATGGGCTTGCTTCCTATACATGTATCATTAGTGTTAAGATGAGAAGCTTACACTAAATCATGAAATCCACTCCTCACAAGCTAAAGACAGATGACCTGACTTGAGCACACAAATATCTTTACTCACATGAGCACAATTAATGGGGGCTGGTATATGAATTAGGAGATCTGATAAAACATCCTTTCTTCAAGTCCCTGAGCAACCTCATCTAAGTTTGAAGCTGGGTTAGCTGGGGACTATGAGGGGATTGCATGACCTCCAGAGATTCTTACCAAGCTAAATCTTTATTTTATTTACTACCTCACAGGGGGAAGTCCTGTTTGCAGCTCTGTAGCAAAGACAGACACCCAGAAAACATCCCAGAAAATATTCAGCCACTTCAGTCTTTAAAATCAAAACCTTACTAGTGAAAGCAGCTTTTCCCAAAAGCACTGGGCCATAAACTGGTGCACCTGTGGCACAGCCAGGTGTGCCCACACACTCTACAGAACATGAGGCTAAACAAACAAATGCTATGACAGCATCCTATGCTGAACCAGCTATAGTGACCAGAGGATGTCCCAAACAAGCCACAACCCTAAGGAATGTGTAGGATCTAAGCATAAGGGCAACATGTTTTTTCTTTTAGAAATGGGTAATGCTACTAGTTACAAATGGCTATTACTGCTAATTAAGTTACCATTATAAGTTATCATTTATACCATATAAACCATTCATAAGGAAGCTAAGAATGGAAATTAACAACAAAAGAAGTGGTGAGGGGTCGGTTATTTATGAAGTAATATTAAATTTCAAAACATCCAAGTTCTTTTTAGTGAGTATAAACACTAATATTTTTGTACCTTTCAGCCCAGTGACCCCAATAACAAAGTTCCTTTCCTTTCTTTCCTTTGCTAGTCAGTTTTAAGAAAAATAAATCAGGAGCCCCACACTTCAAAGGGAACATACTTCAAAGGGCATTTCTGCTCTTTCTTTCTAGTCTCTCTCTTCCTATCTCTTAAGTAGCCACACTTCATCTCATTCATCCCTGACACCTTAATCAGCCAAAGCATTCACCAACTTTTCAGCTAGGAAATGCACTATCGAGCCCAAGTACCTATAAAACAGTTAAACAACAAAGTGTAATAATTTCCTGAATTTCAACTTCACCTTTCAGGAAATACAACCAGCAGCCAAAGTGAGTTTACAGTTAACAATAATGAAAGTGTAGTTATTCCAACAGGGGGATTTAGGGTTTTTGTCTTCATACAAATTATATTTTAATGGGCTTAGAGGGTAGATAAAAAGGGTTCATGCATGCATATGATTTTAGATTTAATCACCAGAGCTTTCTATTTCTAGAAAAAGATAATTCAAAGGCAAATCAGGGCTGACTATAATCCATATCTGCAACACACAAACCGTTTTGTCTGTAAAGAGCACAAGGAATTCAGGAGTACACTGCAAGTTTAAGGCAGTGAAATGCTCCCCTATAACACTGAAATTTAAATAATTGTTATGCATAACCTAGACTGTACCTAAACACTAGAAGGGCTCTTTAAATCTAGTCTTAAACTAATATAAACCAACAGTAAATCCACTGACTGATTAAAAAATAGACCTAACAGCACTTAAGTACTAATAAAACACACACATCCATGATACAGTTAAGGAACTCTTTGTTTGGTTTGGATCTCACTGTCCCCACTGTCTGCAGCTGAATGAGCTCTTAGATAAACCATGAGTATCAAGAGGAGACTACACAGGGACTGTACTTTATTCCCATGAATATCTGCTATTTAGTTCATTTCAAGTTCTCTGTTCAAGTGTATAAAGGAGAAAAAAATATAATAATTTCCACAAAGTCCTCACAGTCATTTTTTTGCTATTTTATAGCTCTTCCCTGTCCTATTTTTGTGAACATTAGCTAGCAAACATATATAAACACATTTTGTTATTCAGACCACTACTCCTTCTGAATTAAACAATATTTTTCACAGGAATCAAGATAGGGGTTTGCAGGATTTGAAGCATGTATTTAAAACTTTTGGGATTAGCACCTTTCTTACTCTGCCACTAAGAAAGTCCATAGCAACAGACACAAAAATAAAATTACAACCTCTAAACAGTTTTGAACACAATAAAATGTCAAGATTTTGATATTCCACCTTCTCTTGATGCTAATTACCTGGTGGTGTGACAGGAGAAAAATATTTTATGGTAAGAATAGGGAATATTTTATGTTAAGAAAAAGAACTGTTCTGCAGTTGCCATAATGGTTATGAAGAAAACAACAGTGATGTTCACCAAACAAAGTCAATCAGAGAAAACAAAGTCTTATGATAAGCATCTAATTCCATTCTCAAAAGAACAAAAAAACCCCATGAGACTGGACACAGCTGGTGAGACCAAATGTCTGTTCATCAGCCCCATATTCTCTCTCTGACAGCAGCCAACTCCAGATGTTTAGAAGCACAAGGACAGACAATGCCATTTCAGAGAACCACAGAGACATCTGGAAAGGATGGGACTTCTGGAGGTCGTGCAGTCCAGCCCCCTGCTCAAGCTGGGCTTCCCCTTGTTACTCCTGCCAACAATCTCACACTCTCAGTGCAGGAATTTCCTGAGCTAGAAGCAATGCCTTTGCACTTTCTTCACTATCTACTACCAGATAGTCCATGAAGTCCTAATTTACTGCCTCTGAAATTCCTTATCTTAATGCTTGGTGATTTATGTGTTTAAAGAGCTCAGTTTCAACCCCTCCTCATGCCTCTGTAACTCCACTACAGAGACTTCTCGGGATAGAAGGCACACCCCATTACACATCCATAAACTCAGTCAGAAGTCCAAAATGTCCAGTTCAAGACTCCAAAGAGAAACAGGGGAAGTTACACAAGACGGTGTTACTCAGCTGTCTGCTGCCTTTGTTTTTTCCCCTCAAATTCTAGTGTTTATACAGAGAAAAGCTGGGTTTTTAACAAAAATAACAACCAAAACAAACAGAAAGCAGTGCATTTGAATGCCAGACACCCAACACCTATTGTCACAGGCCCCAGGGTGGCAGAGTCATCGGTGTCTGAAGTTCTATTCCAGTAGTACCCAGGATCTACCAGTATCTGTCTCATCATCACTGTTTCATATCAAAATAAAAATTACTGTAGCTTTATTGTAAAACACTCTTCATCATCACCTCACCCCAAGTCGTAGGCTACAAAAATCTATGGGTGTCTTTCTAGTAACTTCCCTGCGGATGCTGAAATGTTTTCACGGAGTGTGTATCACCTGGAGCTTTCAAACAGAAATGTATAACTATTACTGCTTTGCAACTGGAAAAATGAGGAAAGGAGATTTGCCTGCAATTAGCCAGCAGGTGAGCGACATCCATCTGTTCCCTGATGCCTGCTGTACCTGCTGCAGCACACCTTGCCGTGGGTGGCCACTCCACAGATCACCACGTGGTCACACGCACGAAGGTTGAAACCAAACAAGCAACTTTACATTACCCCCGGTAAAATCTGCACTGGCCGCTCCCCTTGCTGGATAACAGACAAGGACACACAGACTGTAAAAGCTGCTGGCTCACGTTCCTGGCTCTCCCTTTACGCGCCGATCCAGCAACACGGAGCAACCACAAAACCGGTTTTGAGGGCGGCTGTGCGCCGGCAGCTCTGGCCCAGGTGCGCTCCCAGCAGCGCATAGGTGCGGTCCCGGGGCCGGCGCTCCCGCCGCCCATGGAGAGCGGCCCGCGTGTTTTCTACCCGCCTGCACGCCTTTCCAAGCCGACGAGGTGTGCGCAGCTCCCCCTTGGCAGCACAGAGCAGCAGCTCAATCTGGCTCTAATTAGCTCGGGCAGCCCGATGTCCGCAATGAGCGAGCGCTTTGTTCGGGGCGCGCTGGGGACCAGGGGCCGTCCGCACCGCCCTTGCCGCGGCTCTGCGCCCTTCGGGGTGCCGGGAGCCCCCCCGAGCAGCGGCCGCTTCCCCGCCGGGGCTCGGCAATGAGCGGCCAAGCGCTGTCCCTGCCGAGGTCGCCCCCTGCGCTACTTACACCAGGGTGGGCTCGCAGGGGAATTGGTTCCAGGCGCACTTGTACTGGGCCTGGACGTAGCTCTCCGTCCCGTCCAGCACCGAGCAGCTCACGTTCTTGTTCACTATGTAGGCGCACCAGTTCCTGGGGGAGAAGGACAGTGTCGGTCAGGCACGCCGGGCTCCGCAGCCCGCCCGGCCCGGCTCGTCCCGCAGCACACCCCGGGGCGGGCGGTACTCACTTGCTGCGGGAGCCCGGCCGGGAGTACGGCAGGTGCGGGGTACCGTGGCTGAGCCCGGCGGCGCCCAGGGCGAGCAGGAGCGGCAGCGCCCATCCCGAGGACGGCGCGGGCCCCGGGCACAGCTCCATGGGGCGACGGGCAGCGGCGGCGGGCGAGCGCAGCGGGCCGGTGCCTCTCCGCGGGCTCCCTCCGTCCGTCTGTCCCTCCGTCCCGCCCGCCCTCGCCCGCTCTCAGCTCCCTCACTGACGCAACGGCCCCCGCCCCGCTCCAGCCCTCCGGCCGGGCAGGAGCGCTGCGGCAGCCCCCGGCCCCATGTGGTGCCCGGCGGGTCCCCTTGGGGCAGCCCCCGCTCACCGGCCCCTGCCCGAGCTGGGGCGACAGCCCCCGAAGCAGTTTTCCCCCCGGAAAGCTGACGGGAGGAGAGGGCCGGGTCCCTGGGGAAGAGGCCCCCGCTCCCGGGGACCCGGGTTGCTGGGACAGAGAGCAGCCCACGAACCGCGAGGAAGGGGGCACTGGTTTCTTTAGGTGGGGCCGGTTCAGACTCCCGGTGTCTGCGGGGGAGGCTGAGGCCGGTTTGCTGCTTTGTGGCAGCCCTGTGGTCCTGCCTGACACCGGTGCCGTGAGGTAGTCGCTGTTCCCTTCGTGGCCCGATGACGGCTCATTTTGCCCAATGTCGTTGGAAGGCGGCTACCTCAGCGAGGGATGTGCAATAAGGCTTTATTTGTAAGGAGAGGTGTTCACTGGGCAAAGTGAGAAATGGGCATTCAGCTTCACCTGGCTGTTAAAATCCAACTCAAGCACCCTGACTGATTGGCCTGCCCATGTGAGGCCATCCCCCCGAGGGCAGGACCACAGGGAAGTCTCTCTACCCTCCTCAGCTCCTGCTCTTTTTCAGCTATAGGTCCAACAGAGAGCAGAACCAAATGGATGTTCCTCTATCCTCCTAATCTGCCGCTCTTTTGTCAGTTGGATTTTTGGGCTGAAGCGACCCTGAACAAAGCACCGAGGCTGGGCCTGGGGCAGGCTGCTCCCACCAGTGGGGAGAGTGATGTTTGGGTGGAGAATAGTTTGGGTGGGAGATTTGGGAAAAGTGTGAGCTGCTCCTGCTGAGCCTGATCAGCCCCAACCCTGCTCACAGGGCTCCCAAGGGCTCCCATGGCCAACTGCAGCTGCTCAGGCTTTCCTAGTTCTCACATGCAGGCAGAGCCAGCGGCAGGGCAGGGCTCTTCCTTTTGCTGTAGGCAGCAGCCAGCTGACCTCATCATTTGCCCCGACCTGCTGAAACAGGCAAATTTCATCTGCCAGGCTTGCACCCAACAACTTCACTCTGCCTCCAAGTCTGCAGGGAAATAAGCTTTAAATGCTGAGGTCAAAATGATGCATTCAGACTGGTTTTTAGAAACTATTTAATTGGAAATATATACTAAAGCTTCCTGTCCCCTAGAGAAATGTGTGCCATTACAGATGCATTGGAACACTTCGCTGGCAATAAATAGCCATAGAAAAAGATGAGATGTTCAATCTGTCCCATTTCACTTGAAATCCTTCAAATGCTATGTAGATGCTTTGAAAAGGATAACACCTCACTGTCTTAAGAAATTATGCTTTAACCTTCTCAAGGGTTAAACAATTTCCTGTGCCACTGTTTGCATTCACAGAAGCATGTAATTCAGGTTTCATTATTTGTGCTGGCAGAAATTATCTGGAGTTTCCCAAGCCTGTAGAGAGCAAGACTAGAGTACAGTCCCTAAAAAGCAATGAAGAAGGCTTTTTCTTCTTTCCCCCCTCCTCACTCAGCCAAGGAACTCATGAAATTGGTCCTTTTCCAAAAGTGATGAGCAACATGGAAGAGCTGTACATTGTCCCACAAAGGGAAAGTCATTAAATAATGAAAGACTGAGCTCATGCCTGTCTTGAGAATGACTGCATAGTACAAAAATTAGTAGACTGATTTAAACAAAATGAGCATGAAGCAACAGTATATTTCCATATGCAAACACTGAGCTTATATTTTGATGAAGGAAGACAAAGCACAAGTTACCTGATTTGCCATGAGGGCACCCAACTTACCTGTGAACCCCACAGTCAATTGTCTGACCAAACATAACATGAGGACACCATCAGAAGGAGAGTTGTTAGAGCCCCTGCTTACCCCATGGGTATGACAGGTAATAAGTCAGGAGCTTCCTGCAACTTCAGGACTCTGTCAATGTTTGTTCATTCAAGAACTATGTAAGAAAATCTCTCTTGATTTCTGATATATAGTTGTCCCTTTACTGTCTGGATCAACTACTTTGTAAATATTATGAAACAAGGCTTTGACAGCATTTGCTGCCATTTCTTTAAAAGGCTATGTAAGATTTCCACTGCAAAGTACAGTGCATTTTGGTTTCATTTAAAATTAACCATAACAATGAAAAACAAAATCCTGCAGGACCAGTCCCCTCTTCTCCTTGAAACTAGAGCTCTGTGGGAGCTTGAGTACCAGTGCTGCAGCAGAGACTGTGGCTGCATGATGGCTCAGTAAGGAGTATCAGCAGAAGATACAGACTTGTGCTCCAAGTGTTGAGCTGAATAGAATTGGATGAACTTGGGTGGGTGCATAGAGCTGATCTCAGCTCCTCTGATATTCACACTGGGCCTATCAGTGTGATATCAACAGTGACCAGAACAGAAACTGGGCTTTGCCTGGAGAATCCTCAGCTCAGGTGCATGCGGAAGATGTGGTCCAAGCTCTGTGCATGGCTGCATTTTTTCTATGGGTGTAACTGGTTTTATTTCACAGTGTAAGTATGAGGGCTAATTGTGTTCTCAAGGAGACAGAAATGTTCCCATTTTGTATTTCTGTGCTATGTCCTCTCATCCCTAAAATTCACAGTAATCCCAAGACAGATGATTCTTACAGTACATGGAAAGCATCCCTCCACCCCTCCCTACAAATGGAGCATGTACTCTGTGAGTGCACTGAGGAGAGCTTCAGTGACTGCTGAGCTCAGTATACACATCCTTGGGAGAACGAGTTCAGCAATGTGAGTCCATAAATCCTTTGAAATATTTTAAAGTTCTTGTTTCTTCACTAAGCAGTCTGGCTGTGTTTCTTGCACCAAGATCAACTATACTTTCATACCTCATAACAGGATAATGATGGAGAAACAACAACGGCCATGTGCAAGGGCCTGCCAGAGAGAGAAAAGTGTACAGAGCAGGTGGGTAGAATAATTTGCCAAAACATTACCAGAGTATTTACTGCAGAACTTCAAGAGAGAAATGTGTCTGTAGTGGTGTGGTGCATGGGGAGGGGGG